>CCAG010007147.1:0-77181 GCA_001077435.1 Glossina morsitans morsitans | reverse complement strand
TTGTTAGCCGTTCTTTTTACGCACAACTTCTTACTAGACATGTAAAGAGACAAAGGACTAGAATTTTGAAATTCGGTGTAATTTCCCATAGCGCTCTTCCCAAGCCAAGTGTAGCGAACACTTAGGTCTCGTTGCAAATCAGTTCTCAGTGCAACAGGGTGAAATTAGAGAATGGTATGTATGTGTGTGTGTGTGTGTGTGTGCGTGTGTCTGTGTGTGTGTGTATCGTATGTAGTCATCTATGTGCCACATTTAGCTAAATTATAATAATTATAGGAAGCGTATAACGTGTGTTTTTAAAGATAATATACACAAGGTTAACACCCAGGTGGCAAACAAGGTATTGTTTAGAGTTAAAAAAAAAAAAAAAAAAAAAAACAGAAATAACAAAACAATGGAAACATTTTTCAAATTTTAATATATATATATATATATTTTTTTTAATCAAGATAAACATTTTTTTTTTTTTTCGTTATTATGTTTCATAGAAAAAAGAAAAATGTTTTAATGAAAAACGCTATAAAAATAAAAATCTGTTTTTCAGAGAAATTTGGTCTACAGTTTTACCACCAGAAATGAAAGACGTATTCACAGCCATTTTGGGCGTAACAAAAGCGAACGCTTTGGATAAGGGCATCTACACTTGCAAGGTAACTAATAAAAGATAATATTGTGTGACGCTAAAGAGTAAATTCACTGAATATAAGACAAAATTATTAAAGAAAGAAATGGAAATATATTTTTGTTTCAGATCAACATCTGCTTCATTGAAATCGAATATTTTCGATTTCCTCTTTGACCATAGCCCACATTACAAACAAAACATAATCAATGAGAATTTAGTTTTAGGTTTTTAGGGCTCATAGTCTGCAAATACTTTGCCTAACTTCCATACTTCTGTTGCACGCACAAGTGCACGTGGGTTGTTTTTTTCTTTTCTTCAAATGACCTCAATATAGTTCGATTCATCTTAGTGGGACAAAATTAAAAAAAAAAAAACTAGAAAATGTAGTAAAACAAAATGGCAAGCGTTTCGTGCTGCCTCGGTTACGTTGCAGTTCTTTTCAATTGTAGGACAACATAACTTAAGCAATAAATGTTGACTGGAGAAGAGCGAGCGGTGAACACGCGATAAGACAGATTTTATAGATCGGAAGAGCGTCGTGGAATTTTTTTTTCATCCACCACATTGTATGCAATATTTGCTGGCAGAGAAATATCACGAAGAAATCCATTTCCCCGATATGCGTCGATTATCTTATATATATTAAGAAAATAAAGCAGTGTTACACAGCTTGGCGCCATTTCATCCCTCTCCATATACATGGGTCAAGAAGAAAGTTTATAGGAAATTACCTAATAAATGGCTTCAGAGCCATGCAACTTTGGTAATATTAACCTTATCAGGCAATAGTGCAGTAATTTTGATAGGTGTGAGTCCGTAAATAGATTAAAAAAAAAAAGGCACGTTGTAAGACTTGTAGATTAAATCTTAAGTAAAAGAAGTTGGAAAAGAGCCCAAAATTGTAAAAAGAAATCATATTTTAAAACTTCAGAGTAGCAAAAAAATTGGTGGCTCTCACGGTGAAGGCGATTTACCAAATTCACATATCAAAGATCACATAATTTTAATGACGTGACAAATATGGAAAGAGCTTAGTTGGAAAGTTTTGATATATCCCCTGTAAGCCCCGGATGTTGTTTCATCTGACTGCCATCTGTTACACTCTCCGCAGCATTCTCTTAGCCAGTTAAAGGTGGATTTCAAAAGAAGTTTGTGCAAAGTAATCCAGTTTTTCGCCTAGCAATTTCAGAAGCTCTACGTTGATGGCATTGTAATTTTAGTCGGAAAAAGACGAAAGGTACGCTATGTCATATAAACTGTGAAACGGTAAATTTTTTGTCCTTCACATTAAGCAAAACAAAAATTTCAAGAAATTCAAATGTCCACCGGTCCCCAAGAACATGCCCCTTTACTTTGTGTATGCGAATGGCCTGCGAGCAATACATACCTAAACTCGAATATTAAGCTTCGTCGATAATGTGAAGCAATAGAACTGCAACTATTACGAAAGGCATTCGAATATGTCGATCTTCGAATGCATGATTCGTGGATGCTTCGTGGTTGTAATGACGAATTGATGTTCGGCTTCAGCAAAAGCCTGGCTATTGCATATCCATAAGAACACGCTTGGTAAACCCAGCAAAGTGTATATGCATTCTCTGAAAGTAAATTGGAAAAGTAGTTTAACCATTTGCATCCGCCTCTTGTAAAGACAGTTACGATCTCAAAATTCTTTGAAATAAACAACTCGGATAGATTTTTCTATCTTTCTCGTCAGATTAAGTTAAAAAATTAGCTGCAATTGGTTAGTGCACATGCCTGAGATTAGCAAAATATATTTCAGAATTTTTGAAGCAGAGCTTGAAGCTCTCCGCCTTAAATTCGTAAATCCATTAAAAATGGTTAAGTGTGTGTGTGTGTGTATAGTTTTAGTTTGAATAATTTTCTTTAAAACTCCTAAAAATGGTTAAGTGTGTGTGTGTGTGTGGTTTTAGTTTGAATAATTTTCTTTAAGACTCTGTCAAAACGTACGTACGACATCCAACAGAACATACGGTATGAAATGCAAGGCGTTTGGTAACTAATTAAAAACCATTCCATTCAAGCCAATTCTCGCCATCAAATCGTGTATAGCTCTTGTTTTTTTTTTTTTTTTTTTTATGCTACAAACCTTAAAGAGAAAATAATCACACTACGCCGAGGGATAAGAAGAAACAATTTTTTGATTATGACTCACTTGTGTGCTCACTTGTTGCGGTACGCATTAAAGAAACTTTTTGTTTTTTTGATGAATGGAATCACTTGTTAAAAAGAGCATGCTTGATAATGGAAGAAGAAGAAATTCCTTTTTAAGGACATAACTTTTTGTCTTGTTTATTTGGCAGGTGACCGATTGGGGCGGTGAACAATGTCGATCGTTACATGTACACATTAAATCTCCTCCCCGATTACGTGTAGATCCGGTTAGTGTTACACTTCACAAGGGCGATTCTCTACGCGTACGTTGTCTATCACCCGGCAACGATGACATTAAACGTTATGCTCAACTGGGCTACAGTTGGACGCGTAATGCTCTGTTATTCCAATCGGATCCGAAAACTGTTATGTGGGAAGATCTTTATCCGGATGGTAGTATACTAAAAATTAATAATATCCAGAAATCGGGCGAATATTCATGCAGCGTCTCCAATAGTGTTAAACCGGTTACCAAAAGCGTTTATATAACCGTTATTGATCATAATGCTGCGCACGTGTGTCAAGCCACCTCCAAATACGGAGTTCACTGGCCTACTAGCGCTCCGAGCGGCACGCCAGTCATTTCAAATTGTCCTCAGGGTTTTGAGGGTTTTTCCAAACGCATCTGTGAGAAGCGCGATGCTGGTAATTTTTCCTGGTTAATGCCAGACTTTACCAATTGCGTACATGACCAACTGCTAAGTATATACACAAAATTTAAGTCGTTAACATTGGGCTTTCAACATACAAACACATCGCAACTACTGAAATCTTGCCTGCATTACACGACAAATCGTTATAAACTTTTTTTGCCCGGCGAAGGAGGATTTCTAATCGATATGCTACATGAGGTAAGTGAAGAAATCTATAACACCATCTCCACAACACCTTATACTCTGTTATACTCTTAGAAGCTCTATTGACGAGCACATCATTATTTCATAACAAAAAATGAAATTTATTAGTTTTTATGAATTCTTCTTCTTCTTCTTCTTCTTCTTCTCTATTCGCATCTTTCCGCACCAACAACAGCTTAACAATTATTTGCAGTTGAAAGGTACTCAACTGGAACGTGAAATGGCAGCAGAGATTATTTTGCACATTCTCGACAAAGTTTTGCAAAACACAAAATCACTGAACAATCAACAGGTAAATGCATAACCAAAATTCTATATGAAAAAGTTGTATTCATCATGAGACGGAACAAACGTAGTCACAACAAATACAAACCAAATGTCCTTGTTGTGAAGCATTGTACAGATGTCTGCGTGTACATCAACTGGCCAATTGAATAAATTTACTGGCAAATCTGCTTATTTTGATCACCTCAGTGTCCTTACGAACGAAATTGGTTTCACGTAATCTTGTCCATAACAGATCTATCTATCTATAAAGCTAACGGTATAATAAATTTTTGGAAAAATCGGAAACTATCCTCTTATGCGGATTTACAATAATTAGAAAATATAAAAAAACGTTCCAATTCACTCGTTGACTTGCATCTATCCTCTGTGTGTTACCATAAATCGATACGAAACTGTCTTCTGTATCAGTTGACACATGTCACTAACTATCAGTAGGATATTTGTTCATGTATTTTATCGAAACTAGAGATCGGACTTTTTGAAATGCTTTGATAAAAAATTTTCCCACACAGCAGCATATTTCGCTAAAGACGTTAAGAGAAGTGTTGTGACCTAACGAAGCTTTACCACTAACACTTTAATTAATGCTTTTGAATAACATAATGACGACTATATGTCGACATGAGAGTCGGTCTAAGAAATACAATATCACCAAATATTCAACGTAGGCAACGTGCAAAGCATTAATTTATCTTGTTTTCAACGTAAGTTGAACTTCATCATTACTCCTCCGAGTTTCCATACTTTTCCATACTGTTTCCTATTCATTCTTTAGCTTCTTTAGCTTTAGCACAATCATCATTTAACATAACCTACATTAAAGCAGTGAACCAAATAAACATTTAAACAAAGTCACTGACCTCCGAGCAAAGCTAAACTTTTGGTTACACAGTCAAACAGATATGTTTTCCGTTTTGTATAAATGCCTATGTGAAATTAAACTTTCGTTAACGTCCACAAACTTCTTCACTTCTCACACTCTCTTTGCTATCGTTCACATTTTAGACCTGCACTTAAGTTTTGAGGAACTTTTTTGCAAAATTGAACTTTTTTTATAAAAAGCAAAAAAAAAAAAAAAATGGGACGTTATTGTTTATTGTACTAGTTAACCATTCACTTTAAATTGTGACATATACCGTAAAAGACTTAACTGGTGCTTTACTGCATCCTTATTTTGTCTAATGAATACACAGTTGAATTTGCCGGTACATTTTCAATAAAATGAAAAAATAATTAAAGTTTAGATCATTGAAAAATTGAAACAAATAGCTGTCAAAGGAAGAACGTTCAGTGAGTGAATAACGCGGCCTGCATAGCATATCGAGCGTTGTCTGCCGACCAGCTTATTACGACTTCTTTTTCCATAATGCAGGGCTCAATCACGTCGTCATTCTTTCTCAGCAACGATTTTGCGTCCAAAAACAAAGCATGCGATTGAAGTCAGGGATATTTCGCTCTAAGCTCAATATTAAGAGTCGATGCAATTTCATGTACGATCTTTTACGTTTTGCCTTCAAGCTTAGAAATAAAAACTATTTCCTATCACCGACAGCAAGCAATGACTTTCAACGGCCCTTTCATTCGAACCAAACACGAAAGGTAACGCATAAGGCACGAGCTCATGGTTCAAAATCTATGCAATTTACAGACGTTAAGGATGAGCCTTAGATATGGACAGACGGCAGTCCTATTCAAGATGGCTGCAGTACTTGCTACGTTGTTTCTTGTTAATCCCTCAAGACTTAATTACGAATCTAATAACAACTTTTGTCAATTTTGCACGCATCGAAGGACTTACCACATCCATGGTCTTTCGGTTTCGTTTTTCATTTACGTTAGATTTCTGACTATTAGCTGTCTTCCATCCATGTTCTGGCTAAATGCCGTCCAAATTTTTAGATTATTGTAGCATTCAGTCAAATTCATGATCGGATAATAAACGGAATGTTTGTTGATTTGGAATATAGGCATCATATGAGCTTTTTGGAGGAGGTGCGATCAAAACGTTGCATTCACGCAAATTCGCGCTATATACCAGAGACGTTTAAAAATCAAGCCAAACGGGTCTTTGTATATTTTCCACAATTCTGGTTAGGGGCTTAGGTTAGTTTGTCCAAAAAAGGACAAAAGGGGGTTTGTTCGAAGAAAAGGTAAGTTTTCTGTTAACACATAATAGCGACTATAATATAAAAACGTTCTCCTCTCTCTCCCCGCCCCGCATTTAAACGATGAAAGAGATCCATTTACCCACCCATATGATGTACGTATTCTTCTCGTACATGTCTCCTTTTTATTTGAACAAAAATTCAATAACATTTATAAAGGGAAAATTTTATTTGTCCAATTGTTTTTTGTCTTCCCCGGGTTTACAATGGAATTAATTTAATTCTATAAAAACACAAATTCAAAAAAATGATTTTAACTGAATATTTTTAAATCCGATTTTGCTTAATAGAATTAAATTAAACAAGTGAGAAAATTATATTCGGCTTTGGTCGAATCATATTTAACCACCAGCCACTTTTCTATTAAAAAACATGAAAAAAATTGAAATGTAAAATTTTCTACAAAATTGTGTACACGTGATCAATACATATGCAGATATCATGAATGAGGACAATCTACAGAATATACGTAAAAATATTTTTTGTTTTATCTGTTGTAGTTCATGAGCAATGAGCAAAAAATAATTTTTTTTTTTTTTTAGTTTCAAAAACAGCGGTGTTTGAAATCTACGTGGCCCCATAGGCGTGTCATTTATCTCATTTTCAATATCAACCTGTGTGCAAGAACATCAAATATTTCTATTATCAAGTCAATATCTTCATTTTTGCGACCGGGACAGGCGGACGGACAGAGAGACATGCTAACCATGAATATGTACACTTTATGGGATCTATGAAGTTTGCTCTTGAGTGTTGTAAACGTTTTGATAAAATGAATATAGCTCCGTTCTCCGATGTTTAACTCATCATCGGAGCAACTAAGAATGTTATCTTCGAACAAGACCGACTTTTAAATATTACTTCCCCGAATACAACTAATTACGTGATTTTCGTCATAAAGTAATAAAACGTAGACTTATGAAGATTTCATAGAAACGTCTTCTCGCATACAATTTACCGCTTCTCACAAAATTTTGGTCGACAAATATTTCATTCCATTCACTTCCATGTCACGAAAATGGCCCAATAGCACCAGATTACTTCTTTGAATTAAATTTCATTGAAACGCATTTATCTTAAAAGTTCGAATATAAAAACACACGAGCAGACATGCAACGTACATATCTGCAAAAACTTAATATGCCTTTAGACCACAACTTGTGTCGCGTATAAACAGCAATGAAATCTATTTTCAAAGCTTATTTGCATGAAAGAAATTTTAATTAATCCGAACGTTGTAGTTAAAGTTATCGTTATTTTAATCCTAAGTTAATTTAAAAATCATTTCAATTAATCGAATCAGATTAACTTCAAAAACCGATACATACAGTGCTTCCTAACCATCCCACACACAACTTTTTGGTTTTTCTTGAACTTTTGGATCTCACATTTTTGGAATAGAAGGGCGGAGTCCAAGGTTTTATAACTGCGATAACAAAAAGCTATATGTAAATACTCGTAAAACCGAATATGCGAATAAAAGTTGCAGCCTGTTGCAGGCTGCCTATTAAGTCTATGCAAAGTGCCTCAGTTCGAAAATGAGGTAAATAGGACAAAGGCCTCAACCAGAACTACTTAAAGCGCATATAGAAAGTCAAAGTGTGTAAAAATATTTTGTTTGCAATTACATGCAGAATGCTGTCAATTGCTTCAAATGTATACGTGACTTGGAACGCGGTCATACGCGATCACAATCCAAATATTCAGTGAGTCAATAACTCTTTCGAATAGTCAGTCATAAAAGGGTTAGGAGTGAGCACCAAAACAAATACGCAAATACGAGATGTTTCTTATTTTTCCCTTTAACGCATTCCGAACAATTCAACTCGCTTAGGTATATGTGATCCGTAGAACTCATTCGAAAATGCAGTTTTAAAACTTTCATATTTTTCGTGACCACCACAGAGATAAACACGATATACGATGTATACGATACGGTACAAGTGAGGGACAGATATTAAAAAATTCAGTCCAAAATAAATATGATTTGTTTGTGACTCCATTGAAAATTTTCGTATATACATGTTCGAGCGATGTGTATGCAAGGTTCCACGTAAACCGAAGTTTGTTTCGCGACGTCTATGCACAAATTCGTGACTAAAGACATTCATTTTCACATCGCCTCTAATCTCCCACCAAAAGTTTACTTGGACATGAGCTTCTGGACGGTATTTGATACTGAATACTAATACTACAGTAGAGTTACCCGCATTGCAAAACAGCTGTGTTTCCATGATCCCATTTCATAAGACGATTTAGTTGGTTCAGGAGAAAGTTGGAAAAACGGGGCCTACAATTATGGTCACTTTGACTGCATCGCCATAGAGAACTCTATCAAAAGACCTCTTCTTTTTCTTACAACTAAACCACCAAGGAATACTGCGGACTAAAGAATTGGCAGCTGCTTTCGAGGACGTAACAGCATCACAGCCTTTGCGCCAATATTTTGTCCTCGAGCATTAAAAAATCTGTGGAAAAAGAAAGGTCTTAGCAGACGTTATATGTCGAAGTGACGCTTGAAAAAAGAATTTCAGGGCTTCCTTGGTTTTTATGCCCAAATTCGCGAACACAAGGACGACTACGGGGTTGCAGTACAAGCGGTTGTTGGATACAAAGATAATGAGAAGTTTTCAGGAGATCTTGCCTTGAGCAGAATATGATGGTTGCCCGACCATTGCTGATCAGCAGGAAGTAATAATAAGAGAAGTGCTACACACACACACACACACACACACACACACACACACACACACACACACACACACACACGCACCCACACACACACACACATCGTGCACTGGGACTAAGGCCTTCGCAGACAGATATCCATGTGAATTGCTCAAAAGCATCAACGCCGTCTAAGTTTGCGTTGACCTACATATTATTTTAAAAAGTTTCTTCCCTTTCCGCCCAACACTTCCTGGTAGAATATGGTTTGAAGCAGCTTTGTGTAATGGACTCTATAAAGTTTGCAAGAAAAGTCCTCAGGATGCAATTTTAAAATCTAGACGCAATAACAGAAAGAAGAAGAAAAGCTACTGCAAACGAAATGTGATGAACACATTTCCCTCTCCTTTGGTGGTGTCAATGTCAATTTGCCGACCTTCATGCTTCCACAAGTTTAGGTTTTTTAAAGCGATGTAAAAAATGCTTCACTGCCACCAATATCCGCACTATTTACACCGCCAACATCCGGCTAAAATTAGAGCGCAAGCTGCATGTGTGGGTGGTGGCGTCTAGAGCTTGTCTGGATTTCCTCGACCGTGTGCAGCGAAGAGCTCAGATGCTCATGAACGAAAAAGGTGCAACCATTGAGCAACGGTGTAATGTTAGCTGTGTTGTGGTCATTTATAGGTATATGCACGGCAACTATTCGAGAGAGATAAAAAAAATTTGTGAAGTGAACACGTGAAGTTGTTCAAGACTACCAAGCTTTCTCAACGTGCTCACGCAAGTTCTATACAGATAAAGGAAACTTATCCACCAATGAAGTTCTTAAACAAGACTACGAGGCTTTGTCAACGTTCTCACCCACTCATCCTGGAGGCGCCCATATATCGCACGAGTTGCCGTTCTTCCACCGCATTATCTGCTCTCGGCGTAGCCTACCAGCAGCAGTGATTTTTGCCAACATATTAGATATCTTCACTTTCAGGTCGAGCACTACTTCCTCCTTGCCTCTCTCCTTTGACACCACCCTTGAAAAAAAGAAAATTTACAAAAAGGGTCGGAACTTGTTTTCCTTATTGTGCGTTCATGTCTTGTCTGCTCGCATTTAAGACCCAACGTTTGCATAACAACATTAATTCATTTCGTCTTGTTCTTATTTCATGTGCGTAAACTTTCCTGTCGCCCAGTTTTACTCACAGTGAAAGAAATCCTAATGTTTAGACATCAATTCCTCAACCTGGTTTGCTTAATGCGTACTGTATGTTATTGTACTCGTCACACTGCTTTGACTATGATTGGTTAAGTTGTGTTACACATACTATGTTGCACAGACCAGGCGTCACACACATGGACCATTGTATACGTGATGCTTAAATCACATATTTGTTTATGAGCAAAACTGCCTGCCGTATGTGTCATTTTATGTTTAAACTGTAGGTTGCTCATGTGCCTGCTTAATGTCTCACATTCAGAGAGTAGTGCGCCGGCTATTTTTGGTCAAACATATTTTCTTTAGCTGCAAAAAGTAAAAATTTAAAAAAATTGCAAAACCAAGCATCAAAGGACTTTATAGGATATTCTTTTCTTTTTTTTTTTTTTGTTATGTGTTACTTAGACCATGATTACCTCTCCTTATATATATATATACATACGTGATTTTCATATCCATAAATACGTTATTCGTCTTCTAACTCTACAATAATTCGTATTCCTCCCAGGGCTTTATGCTTTAAATTTACAAAAACATTAGTAAGGTAGTTGACGTTATTCTCTCTCTAAAGATATTCATGTCCATTGTAATCTTATTTCGTTCCTTTATTCCACTTTGTTCAGTGTTTAATTCTCCATAAAATGCAGAGTATTCTTCTTAAAGTTATTTATGAAGACAAATGGGGAATGAAGGAAGTATTAAATTGAAAATATTTTCCATATTTTATATGCAAATTTTCAAAGTTAAACAAATAGACGCACACACGCTTCGAATAAGAGACAATTTTAATACTAATTTTTATTTATTGAGATACATTAAGAGATATTTATTACCCTCGGTAATATACTGGACGAGATGCTTTAAGATCTTGTGAATTAAGGGACGTAGGTCGCTGATAGGTAGATTCTTCAAAAAACATTTCGTGCCCTTTCTCTTGCTCTGGTCAAACTTAGGATTTGACATCAGGTTATCTCTCCATTTTTTTGTTGAAGTCATTTCATGACACATGCCTTGTGCCGCAATTACATCACAACTTGGATCTTATCAAATTTTATGAATCTCTCCCCCTTTAAAGAACTCATTAACAGAATTGAAGATGTCTGGAATATCATCATATCATCATCGATATCATCGATGTTTTTTCTATTTTTCCTTCTTTTTTTCCATTTTTTTTATAGCAAATAAAAAGATTACAATTTTTAACACAATCAGCCGCACTGAACCGCGAAACCATAGCTGCTTCTCAATTGGCTCTATCAACCTTAGGCGGAATTATGACACAAACTCAACCATTGTCTTCATCCTCGTCGTCGTCATCGTCATCGTCATCATCGTCGTCGTCGTCGTTGTTATCGGCCTTGCACTTGTCGACGACAACGTCCATGGCAACATTATTTGCTCAGTCGAGTGAGTTCGATGTTTCAAATGCAACATCTTTAACTGAAATTGCTGGCAGCATCAACACTGACCGTCACGATAAAGTTTCCATCAACAGCCACACTGTCACAACAACTGCCAACGAAAATAAACCAGAAACTCTGATGAAAACTGACTTAACTCAGCCTGACGACTCTTCCCACCACACACATTCAACTATGAATTCAGACTACTCAGCCTTGCATCCTCTAAATTCATTGCGCATATTTATGACATCTGTGAAAACTTTACCCTTTCACTTACACATATATGGGTAAGTAAGTGCTATATGCAAATAAATATATATATATATATATATATATATATATATATATATATAAATGGAATACAATACTGGAGCAGAGAATTTGAATTTGAAAATTTATCAAGAACTCGTTTCAAAATTTGAAGTTCCTCTTCATAACTTTCTAGCATGTAACATAAACAAAGAAAGTTGGAGAAAACTTTAATTAATAAAACTATAAACAAGTCGTTTTAACGAGAAATTTTACCAATCGCAACAACATTTTTCATTTACTTAGTTTATTTCGAAAAATATAAATTTTGCGTATAACATTTTAAATTCATTTCTTAAGATGCGTTAGTTTTATTGCGTATTTTTTTTTTTTTTTTTTTTTTTTTTTTTGATTTGAAAAAAACAAATTTTTGCTTTAAGTTCAAGAAATTTGTTCCTTTACTGTGTGCATACATATAGCGTTATGTACGGAGCCAACAATCACGTATGTGAGAGGAGTTAATTTTCAAAAAAAAATTTTCTTTTTCAGAGACGATTTATATTCAGATCAATTATATGTGGATATTGGTCCGTCAAAACGTCTGACAAACATCATGACAAATAACACAATTTTTGCTGCAGTGATTTCGTATAAAAATTTAAAGAACTTCTTACCAAAAACTTACTACATAAGAGGAAGGTGAGCAATTACTTAAATAATATTTATTACACACATTTATATGCTGCCTTTTTTCTATAAACTGCGTGAGAGTGTAGCGTGTTACCAGATGATGAACTTACGATTAAATGTACGGTGCACTTGATCACACTTACCTCATCTTCTCTTACATTATGCATTGTTAGGTATGGGTATACGAACCGCGACAAGGAATTAATCCCGCCTATGCCTGGGCGATCCATACTAACATTTCCGAGCGTATAAAGTCAACGATGTTAGCTCGCAAAGTTTCCATCATAATACGAAGCATTACTTTGTTGTATGTCGATCAAATTGCGATTTTCCTAGACACCTGCTGCCAATTACTCTACCATTCTCGCAGTTTCTCACACGTGCTCACCATAACTGAGAATAGTTTTAAAAGCATTTTTATAGTTTTGCAGTGGTAGTAAAGTTATTGGGTAACCGTAACTTAATCCCCAAACGGATAGAGACTTCTCATGCAGAAGACATTTACTACTTCTATTCACCACCATCTGTTTCCAGATGTATGCTATGTACGTCGTCGATACTAAATAGTAATTTTCGCTTTTCGCCCATTCGCGTTTGATACAATTATACTCAAGGGGCCCCTATAAGGTTTTTTTATATCAAGCAATCTCAGACATTGTAAAAAAATGTCCTTCCTGCAAACAATTTTTTCACTGACATATCGGAGACTTCCCCAAGGGCAACGAAAAGAGTATCTGTATCAAATGAGAGCCTGCTGCAAACTTACGTCCTAATGTCTTCTCTGATCTCATTCACTCAAAGCATTTTCAAGCAAGAATACGTCACTGTATTTTCCTTTTCCTTTGGGACGACCGGTTGGTTCGAAGTGACGCTCAGACCGATTCGAAACTTTCAACGCCTCTGCGAAGAAATTAAAAGTTTAGACGACAATATTATAAATTTTCTTACCTTTCGTAGTGCATAAAACAGAAAAAGTGCGATTCTGTCTTTCCGTCTTATGCGTCAACCTGTGCCCTTTCGAGAATAAAAAAAAGCAAAAGAATTGTATAGAATTGAAAAGCCATTAAAATGAAACTCCAACGAGAAGTCGTCTTTTAGTGGTTGAAGTACAAACAAGCAAACGGAATTTCTAAACTTAGGAGAATATTGAAACCGGAAAACAATTTATGATGAGCGACTTGTGAAATCTGTGGAAACGGAATAGAAACACCTGTTGAGCATAGAGCCAAACAAAAGCAAGGGAGAAAATGTATTTTTTTTTTTAAGTTAAAAGGGAATTTTTAATTTATAGTCATCGCATGGCATGAGACGCATGGCTCTTATTCTAAGATCGAGGTCGAAAACAAAGCCGTGGGTTTTTGTAAATAAGAGTTTCGAGTGGGAGTGGCAGACATATGCATTAAGCGTAGTAACGGAAGTTTAGATTAGCAAACTGTTAACAATCAACTCTTTTTTTTTTGTTTAATAAAAAAAGAAAAATTCCTTTGACTTTTTAAAGCAAGCAAACGATAGATATATCGATATATCGACATTCTTATCGATAAGAAAGAGTGTATTGAACGAGCTAAGGTAATAATAAATGCTTCTTTCGATGTGAATTTAACAACAATGACATCGTGCATCAAGTCATTGTAAAGGGGAAGTTGGTCATGTGTGTTTTATTAGCTTTTAATAATTTCTGTTTGAAATCTTATCAAAGGGGGAAAAATTGAAAGCGTTATGTGCATAACATATATATATATATATATATATATATATATATATATATATATATGTGTGTGTGTGTGTGTGTATTCTTGGGAAACTTTGCACTTTAAACCACACAACTGATATTTTTTCGTTGATTGTTTCTCTCTTCTTTCATTTCAAAGTGATACCAAATTCACTGACTATATATTAGCCTCACGCATCATACAAACGTGGCTTTTCCAATCTAACCGCTCCAATGATAATGTGCGCGTACCATTACCTTCTGAGGCTGGTCATGTGGAACTGGTATTTCAACATGAACGCACACTAAAAGACAGTGATTGGACGGCGGTGTGTGGGTGAGTTTCATTATTTGATGAAATATTTTAAAAATACCTTTACAAACTGAATTTTATTTCTTTATTAAACAAAAATAAATCCACGTAGTTACGATTACGAGGCCACCTTCGAATCCACTTGGCGCAGCGATTTATGCATAACTAAAAACTTGAGGCAGAATATTACGCGTTGCATTTGTCCGCTTTCTGGTACTTATGTGGTCATGCTAACCAAACGTTCTACCAATGTAAGTATAAGCAATTGAATATGTTGCACACCAGAGCGCCACGCTATTGCCTGCCATATCGAGTGATGGTCAAGAAAACCTTTCAGTCAAAATTTCCAGTCTTAGTTTCCTATTACTTTCTTATACCAACGG
This sequence comes from Glossina morsitans morsitans, assembly GCA_001077435.1. Taxonomy (NCBI): domain Eukaryota; kingdom Metazoa; phylum Arthropoda; class Insecta; order Diptera; family Glossinidae; genus Glossina; species Glossina morsitans. The sequence goes on along the minus strand of CCAG010007147.1, from coordinate 62,442 downwards.
CTTACGGCAAGCATGGCAAAGGTCATCTTATTGTATGGGTATGCATTGGAGCTAAGCCAGTCGGAAAATTAGTGTTTATGGACGGCATTCTAAACAAGGAGGATTATTTAAGGACGTTCAAAAAAATTTGAAAGAAAGTGCAGACAAACTTGGTATTCTCGAAACATTCCAACCATTCCTACCAACATAACAACCTCAAGTATAACTTCCGCTTGGATATTCTCGCCCGAATGGATCTTATATAACTGTCCCAACGTGCTTCACCCTCTTTCCCACTCACCAGGCGTGAACCTCATCAAAAACATGTGGAATGAATTAGACCTGAGTGTGCGAAAATACTCAATCTCTTCCGTCCAAGATCTGAAAAATACACTACAAGAAGAATGGAGTCAGATCCCTGTTTCCTACACAAGAAAAATTATACCAATTATATGCCAAACCGTTTAAACGACTTTATTAAGCAGAAAGGATACCCCACCAAATATTTATTTTTAATGATATGCTGTTTGTTTTCTTCGTATCCTTTCTTATGTGAAAAAAAAAAACTCAATTTTAAGGACGCTTTGTTTTTTGAGTTGTTGAAGTTATTTAATTTTCTTGTCTATTGGAATAATGTTTTGTTGTTGTTTTTTTACATACTTTAATATGTATGCCCTAAGAGTAAGAGTACAAAACAATGAAATAAATTGTTTTGTTTGGTTTAACAAGCGTTTACTTTTTGTCGGGCGAAAAAGCCGAATATTAATGAGACTCACTGTGCACGTTAAACATACGAGAATAAATATTTAGATTGGTGCGTGTTCGCGTCATACGCACTTAACTAACCAGTTAATCATAATTGTGCAAAAGAATACTGTGGCATCCAAACCAACTGCGATAGGTTTAAAGGACATAGACTTAGTTTACCTTACCAGAGTTCTCATCAAAACGAAATCTTTGTAAGGCAACAAAGACTAAATTTTGAAATTTACGACGAAAATAGGCAGAGAGCTGTGCGAGGCAAAGTGTTGTAGGACATTTTAGCGTCTACCATGCCCTAATGTATTGTTATGCTATGTACTTAGTAAACTATAGACATTTTTTATACAGTTTTTTTTTATTCTTTCTCCCAAAGAGCATCACTGTATCGAGAAGGACGGACGGACGGCTTTCATTTACATATTTTGTTACATTTTTACAGGCTTTTCCAAATAGAGTGAATGTGTTTTGAAACAACTCTTTAATGAATATATTAACTAATCTGTAAAATGCTCACATGACTGCGTGCACCCTGAGAGTGTAAATTAGTAAAAGGAGTGAAGCAAGCTCCCGTACTATTACTATTAGGCCTAATAGCTGTGATGTGCAATATAATGCTAATAAACTACTGCTCTTTTATATTATATTTATACCAAAAGTTTTCTTAAGTTTGCTTATTTTTCTGTTTACTCTTTAGCCGTACAATTTCCCGCCACCCCCTCGTCCGCTATTCGTCATTATTAGTTGCGTGTGTTGTTTATTGCTATCATGCACAGCATTCATTATCCTACTGCCCGTTTGGTACAATCGACATTGTGCCTCGACATTTTTGAAAATGCAGTTCTGTTTGTCGACATCCAGCATCATGATTGTATTTCTACTTGGATTTCTTAAAATATTGCCTTTGGTAAGTTTTTCAAAAGGAATTATGTTCGCCTTTAAATATGTTGTTAAGTTTTTTGCTAATCAAATCGGAATACGAGATGCAAAAAACCAAAAAAAAGAGAAAGCAGAGAAAGTAATGTAAATAAAACTAACTCTGGCATAAGAAAGAATGAAAGATAAAAAGAGATAAGAATTTTTGAAATATAAAGAAAAGTTTCGGTTGAAGAAACAGAGAAATTAGTTCTTACGCATAAACGGTCTCTACGATGACTTCATAAATAATATTCGTTATTAGCACGGATGCGGCAAAAATCATTTATCCTCGAATTACTTGAGAGTAGTTTTTGCAAAGAAATTAAAAAATTCATATCACACAATGACATTCAGATCACATTGATTGCTGCAGAGTGAAGAAAAGATTTATCCGAATTATCTCGGGTTTTTTGAGACCTCTTATATCTACACAATTTCCAAGAAAAGTTGTTATCCTCCCATTGCTTTGCATGCTATGAAAATGTATTGCTTACGCAAACGATATTCTGACACGAATAAAAAGAAAATTCTTCACTTAAAAATAAATTTCATGCGCAAAAGGAAGTCATGACACGAATTAAAACGAGTAAGAAAACTTAATTCGGTCGTGATCGAATAGTGTATCAAAATTTAATTGTTTTTTCAATAGCTTTACAGCGCGCAGAAAGAAGCTTCAAACACCCTATAAAGTATACCAATTCAGGGCCAGTTTCAAATTTGAAATACACTTAAACATGCCCACCTGTTCGTCCCTCTCTCTCTCCATCTGTTTGTTTGCGCAACTTTGTAGTATTTTTGGTAAACATTCTTCCGTTGGCGAAAATGAAAATATCGCCTACAAATTTGCAAAAGAATTTGGAATTGACCTAAACTTTTCAAAGGACACGTTTACAACATGCCTCATGTCTCTACGACAAAAACTTTTATTTTGAAAGTAGAAGAAATCAACGGCACCCGCTTCATATTATAGAGAATGAGAATTTTGTTCTTTTACTTCTTTTACTTCTGTCTTCTTCTGGGGTAAACGGGGATGGTCACAAAAGATAAAGGTTTTCCACCATATGGCCAATGATCGACGATCATCGGTACAGCGTAAGGAAAAATGTCTTTACCTTTCAACTTTTTTGGGAATCCCTGCTATGTCTTTTGATTTTAGGTTCAAAATCACGTAGGAACTAGCACTCAAGTGTTTTTATCAATGAAGCATGATCGCCGCAAACGATCAGTGATTTTCAGCTGCGCTTTCGTTCTAATTGAGAAGAAAGAAATGACTTTTTACGCAAATGGCTTTTCATGGCTCAAAGTTTAAAAAAGCCATATTTCGTGCACTTAGTCAAATTGGTTGCCCCATACCGCTTTACATAAGACCTAGAGATAGTACTGTGGCGTAGAGTAGCCACACCAGTGTTGATTACATCTTAAAAGTATTTCGAAACTTAGTTATAATACGAACCTCATAATTATACAAACCTTTCGATTGGGTTTGAACAAAAAAATTCATATTCGTGAATAAAATGTATAAGGAATAGATCGGAAGAGCTTTCTACACAGCATTGGCAACCCATTGTCAGTTCCTCGTTGGGCTCTTTGCTCCTCTTGGGCATTTCGACACTAATTGCTATTGCATTAGTGATACATAGCGAACTAGTATCTAAGAAAATGCTGCATCATCGAATACCTATTACAAGGACGGTTGCAAATACCGTAACTACAACTCCTGCCCACGTAAACACGACCGTCGCTTCCACTTACGAAGCATTAACGGAAAAAGACCAAACAAAGCTGCAGTGTAAACATCATTTACCACAAAAATTTGGGAAAACCACAACAGTAACAGCCGGAAGAGCGGTGTTAAACAGTAACATAACAATGGCAAATAAAATACAAATTAATACAGAAACAATAACGAGCGAAATGATCAATAATAGTGCAGCAGCAGCAGCAGTTGCAGTTTGTGGTTTTGAGGGCAACGCAAAGAGGTTAAAACACTTAAGCCGTCACACTAATGAACTCGGAGAATCCATAATGTTTTCTTCTACATCGGGAATATGCGGAGCGATTGGCATTAGCTGGTTGTTGCCTATATTGTATGCGATAACAGCGCCTCTAATTTGCTCAATTAACGACAAATGGCCACGAAATTGGTGGCTAGAAATTACCGCTCATTCAGACACTGACACGGCTGATGGTAATGGTAAAGTATATACTGCCTCAAAACCATTGACAACAACGAACGAACATTATTTTCGTTCACATTTAATGCCAATGCAAACTACAACCGCATCCTCCCTCATAAACAACGGGGACAATATGATGCAGTTGGGGGATGACGACAATAATAATAACAACAACAACAACAACAACAACAACGATAGCAATGGCTTAGATACGAGCAATATAACGGAGCTGAAAACGTCACTACTGTCATCACCTTCATTGCATCATAACGAAAAGCTAGGCAGCTATCATTCGCCGAACAATCTTGCAGATGTTTCTTACGATTCCACAGACGCGATACGAACCTCAATGCCGACTTTAAATTTTATAATTTTTTTGTTCGTTGACATTTTGTTCATTTTATTGTTTTTCGCTTTATTTGCAATTTTGATCAAGAAACTCGTCCGACTTTGGCATAAAAAACAGCTGTTATTAGGATGTAGTCCTAAAAAAAGCAACTCATCGACGTATTCTTCCGGCAAATACAATCAAAACATGCATCAAAGGTTAGTTAACTTAAAAGAAAAAGTTTGCGTTGGTGTGATTGATTTTCTCCATTATATTTTTGTATAATAAAACTGGAAATTTATATCGTGTGTCTGTTCTAGTTTGTGGAAAAAACATCCCGTCTTCTAAGTACATCGACTTTTCCAATCCTTATATTTGATACCCATATCCGCATATTGAATTGTGAAGAGAAAGTTAATCCAACACGTAGTGATGGCAGCGATATTTATTTTAGAATTGACACGCCTAGCTTGTCGCATTCCACTCTCCAAGTCCTTTTATTTGATACCCATTTGATTATACTGCTAAAAAAAAGAAGCAAAGAAACGAATACTCCACGTTGTCCGGTCGATCACTATTATTGTTTTACAGTTAACGCATTCCTAGACAAATAACATTTACAACATTTTTGTTTTTGTTTGCCTTATGAGTAATAAGCAGAAAATGTCAAAAGAAGCAATGAAAATAAAAATTTGATCACTTATAACTTTGTGTGGGTGTAAACGATTTTTTTGAGTTGGTAGGATCGTTCACACAGTAAATATAGAGAATTTCAGCCTTCTGGCCTGACATATTTTACGAGTAATGAACAAAGCCCAGCAAATATTTCCTTAGAGAAACGGAGTTGCATTCACTTTACGGTTTAATGTTGGCATGATCGGCTTTGACCGATTTGTTCCATCCTCACTGACAACTTGCACGCAAGGGCTTGCCATGTTTCTGCCAAATTTGAAGCCATTAGCTTCATTTTTAGGGCCAAAAGTGCGTTTACAACAGACGTTATACAGACGAATGAACGGACAGACAAACGGGCGGAGAGACCTACATGCTGAAAACGGCTTAGAATGTGATGCTGATCAAGTATATGTTTATATACTGAAGCTTTCTTCTGGACGCTGCAAACGCTATGACAAAATTAATATGCCCATCATCGAACGAGAAAACATTAGAAAAAGGAATGAAAGTCGGCTTAGGACGAATCCTTAAATGCCCATCATTTGCTTATTTTCTATTTATTATCAAATACGGATTGTAGGCGTAAAAATGTCATTGCATAACATAGATGGCGGACAGCTCTGCTCTGCTCTGCTTACTGCTGTTTGCAAGTTTTGACATGCATGTGTTACATAAATAACAAAAGAATAACATATACGCGTATACTTAAAATACCGAGAGATGTACATATATACATACACATACAAACACATAAAGGCAAATAGGGTGATTATTATACGAACAACGCAGAGATTTGATTTCTGACTTTTGACCTTTGTCTGGCTGTATGCAAGGGACGGACTAGGACTAGGGCTCTCACACCTATTTCCCCACATTATTAAAATATAACAATATTTAATATGAAGCATGCGGTGGATAAAAACACTTTACGTAGTAATAAAAAATGTTTAAAGAATTCCATGAATTTTTGTGAATCAATAATTTATTGTCATTATTATTATCACTACTATGTTTTTTTTTTCTGTTTTTTGCTTTACTTGTGCAGGATCGGGCTTTTATATCGTTTAGGTTATTTATTGTTAACAAAATTAACAGTGGACGCTTTGTTTATTGTGTACAGCAACGCAAGCACAGATTCCTGGTGGTGTTATCCTTTCGGTGTATCCTGCATATTGTTGGTAAGTTGTTAAGCTTTAAAAATTAAAGTCAACTCAATGCTTCCTTTCATCCAACAAATGAGTGTAGGTAGTGCATAAGAAAAATGCTATATCCGCTTGAATACAACCTAGCAATAGGTTTTGAATATAACCTAGCAACAGCTTTTTCGGATTCGAAGCGGAAGGGGTCTAGTCGGAAGGGGTTTCTTTTCTAAATTGAAAAGGAGCATTTCTTTCCCTATTTGGTTCTCTTGGTGGAGGTCATCTAATGATGATGGCCAGCGGTATCAAGTGGGCTGGGGCACAGCTGGGTGTGTGTGCTGTGCGACAACAACCTTGGAAGCATTATTTCCCTTAGAAGGAATAGTTAGGCTTGGCCGTCCGGGACGTGTGGATAGTCCAAAGGCAAGAGCTGAAAGCGTACAGTATGAGATCACCCAAAGCTGTATAGCTTGGTGTAAGTTCTGGTTTGAACGATAAGCCAAGAAGTTAAAGGGTGTCCACGGGGGTGGTCAGGTTACCCAAAATAGGATTGCTTCGGCAGGAAGATGCACACTACCCATCGGAATGCGGGACGAATGCCTTCTTGCCTAACTGTTGGGTACGGCCCTTCGGGGAGTATTCGTTGTGGCTGTGGTTACCCCAAAGTTTCGCGGGGAGCTATTTAAGAAGTGCTTAGGTAGGCCTCGACGTAGACCACTAAACGAGAATTTGGCCCACACCCATTTTCTATTGCGGTGCTTCAGGGTAGCGAGGCCCCCTTCAATGGGGATTGTCCCTCTCCCTGAGGGGTCCTCAATCAACTAACCTCCCGATTGCCAATGGTTGTAGGCAACCCGTCTGATTAAAGCTTCACGTCAGGTGCAGACGTGAAACACTGAACAGAAATCTGTCTCTAACACTAACACTATCAACCCTTACTAGGAGTCATGTGAAAAGCGACTGTCAATAGTTAATTAAAACAAAGGAAAAAATTATATTCGACTGTGACCAAATCCTTTATATTCATCGCTTCTACAGCAGTTACTGCTGTAGAATCGTATACAACTCTTTACCGTTGTATCTGCTGTGGCACATGAGTAATACGCAAAAACTTTAAAGGCAGATATGCTCTCAGTTTACATTGCGCTTGAGGCGTGTCTTCCGACCTTGTTAGTCCATTTTCAATTCCAACTTGCCTGCAAGAAGTTCCAATATTTTTGACAAATTTGAGGCCATCATCTTAACGTTTGCGCAATCAAGATAATCGTTACCGTGGACATTAAAGAGGCAGATATGCCCGCAGGGTCCCTGAAGATTCCTTCTGGGTGTTACAAACGTTTTGACAAAATCAATTTACCTCCTCCTCTGGTGGTGGATGTAAGAAATATATTTCTTCAAATGTTGTACCAAATGGAAAATCGAACGAATCGAAACTATTGGGCTCCACACATGTTCACTTTTTGTATAATCGAGAATAGACTTTAATATAGACGGTCTCTTATTTGATGTTAATTTACTATATATATAGCGCCAGATATAAATAATTTTATTAACTATATAGGCATTACCTGATACACGCATCTGGCAGCTGCTCTAATATAACAGAATTTGTGGCATTTTATTGTATATAGGTCCGCGGTGTATTATTAAAATTTAGAGCAGGATATACGCCGACCCTGTTATTTATTTCATATACATTTTTTGCAATAGTTTTGCGCGAGCACAGAATTGGGAAAAAATGGTACATCACCCAGTAATAATAGAAATCTAGAAGACATGGATACGAGCACTTGGGCATAAACAATTCTGAAAAACTACTAGTTATGCTTAGAGAAAAACCCGCTCAGGCCCCCGATGCATTAGTAATAAGATAAAGGCAATGGAGGTTTTCTACAATACATGAAAAAGATCAGTGCTAACCATTTGGACGCGTAACCCAAATGTCCTATGCGTGCGATAAGATATACTCTTATATAACCGGCTTTCAAAAATATTTAATATGAAATATAAACCACCTTGGCCTTTGGCTTTCTAATGTATTTGGCAGCAATTCAATCCATAATTGAAGGCATTCGACGATAGAATGTACCCTTCTCTCGCGGACATAGCTTGCATATTAAATTGTGTGTTCAGATTATCGAAACGATTCTCTGACAAGGTCGCAAAAGAAAAAAGCAAGCTGTTCAACGGTCAAATAAGACTCCCTTTGGCGAAATTATGGCATTGCACTAATATATGATATCAGTACCATGCGGTTTATCGATAAGTGACATGGAAGACGAATTAATAATAAAATTAATAGATATTCTTGACAAAGTCTTCATACCCAGGAAAGCTCGGTTCCGGTTTCACTTGCAAGTTACAAGAAAATGAGAAAATGGTTGAAAACGAGGCGATCTTCTGTCCGTTCCCCTTTCTCTCTTCAAAACAATTGCATTTTCCGCCACCGTGACAGATCTGACAAAATATGCACGGCCCCGAACGTTAGTCGCCGTGACGCGAGCTTTAGCCGTCAGAAGTAAGCTTTTGTAGAAATTGAAAATCACAACTTCTGTATATTTAAACCAGTGACAAATAAAATGAATATTCTTTTTATTAATGTCTTTCGTATAAATCTCTTTCGCGTTTAAATAGTAATTTTAAAAATGAAAAAAAAAAGAGTTTCCATTAAACAAATGTATGCCTGTTTTGTACCCATCACCGAAAGATGAGGGGTATATTCATTTTGTCAAAACACTTGCAACGTCCAGCAGGAAGCCTCACCCCACTAAGTATATATTTTCTTGGTCAACATCAAATTCTGAATTGATTTAAGCATGTCCGTCTGTCTGTGTCGCAAAATTGAAGCCATCGACATCAAATCGGCAAAGATATTGGAAGCCGTTGTACGCTAGTTGGTACTGAAAATGTCCGAACATCAATCGAGTGACACGCTTACAGTACTGAGAACACCTCTCTTTTCCAAAAATAAAAAAATAGTTGTTTTGTTCATCACTGACAAGCGACGGCAAACGGGCCTGCAAAAAGTTAAACTTGTATTCTATGGGTGATGCTGTAGTAAAGTTCCTCTGTCCATGTGTCCGTCTGCCTAACTGTATAGTGCTTGAGGCATTCTCTTATTCGTAAAAATGAAGGTATCGCCTACAAATTTGCAAGTGTGTCAAAGCACACGCCCACAATGCAATAAAAACTGAGAACACATGTGCTTTCCGTGTTTTTGGCTTGTGACTCCATAAACCACAACAGAGACGCGATGTCATCCTCCACTTTTGTTGTATAAAAATAAACAAAATATAGCCACGCCCATGCAATATTGTAGAGTATCAAGATTCAGTTTTTTCCTTTTCTTTTTTAGTGTTTTTTAGAATAGTGGTGATGATGGGTATAAAAGATTCGATCATAACCGAACATAAGTTTCTTATTTGTTTTTTTTTCTTGTTTCTGCTTTCCCTCGTTTCCTTTCATTTCATTAGGGATTTACGGTTTTGTGTTGTTTTATAATAAAACCGGAATGTCAACTACGCAACTCGTTCTCTGCCTGCAGTATGCATAACAAGCAAACAACAGTAAGTGGGACGCTAAGAACGAAATTAAATTCAAGTAAAACAAATTTAGAAGGCAATTATTGCATGGGCTTGATTAACGCACCACTAAATTGTAAGTTACTTTCCATCCCCCCCTTCTTATATATGATACTTGGAAAATCTTTTTTAATTAAATGAATATTTGACAGTCTACGGACAACAGGAAAAGGAAACACAGGTCGAAAGCGGAGCACCGACGATGTCATTGTATAAGATAGGACCACATCCTGCATTGCCGCAACCTATGGCTAGACTGACAAACCAACAAATTGAAATTGAGGGAGCGGGGTGTCGATTAACGGGTTTAACGCTCATCACGACCACACCGCATTGTCAAATACTCCCTATGTGTTCAAATGCAACAACAACAACAAGCAGTCACAAGCATCCATATAGTGTTCCTGGATTTGGAGGTAAAACTTTACCACATCGAACATGTTTGCAGCAAAAAAAATCGATGCAAAGTAAAACAACAACTTTTATAACATCTTCAGCCGCCAAATGCTGTAATATAATAAACGAGAGCAACAGTCGCCCCATATGTGACCCACCACCAGAATCTAGTTTAAGTAGACGAGCAACGCCTGCCTCACAAGCTAATCGTTTTGCAGGTGTCGAGGCTTTGGATATACTGCAAGGTGCTGGAATAGGTACATTTTCAAAATAAAGATCCATTTCAAATATTTTCAGAGACCTTTACCCCCCTCTCTTAGGTTTAAGCTTTTTCTCTTTCTTGGTCATTGCAACTTTAATGTGTGATCGTGTTTAACTTTTGAGCTTCAGAACCATAGTTTCAAGTCATTTAAAATTCAAAAATTTGTTACTTACTTTCACCTCTAATCAATTTTTTTCTACCTGATCTGATTTTTGAAAAGCCAATGGCTTATACCTACCTCTACGTAAATAGGTCAGTTCAACCCACCATTTTTAAGAAATCAGCTCAATCGTAACAATGAAGAAAGGAAGCCGAAGTTCAGTGCAAGCCTTTCTTGTTCATTAAAAAATCCAATGTTAGGAACTGGTGACACTCTCTCACTACTCACTTAGACGCCAACAACAGATTACAAATTGCAACGATTTAAAGAAAACATCATTTTTTTCTTTTCGCTATTTCAAGATTGTGAAGACATTTCCGCAAAAGTTCTACCTAGATATTCGTCAAGACCTCATGCGATCGAAAAATAGTCTCGATCGATTTACTAATAAACCCGCAGTTAACAGTCAAACCGTTGACCTTGCGCGTATACCCCGTTTTATGTGTATAGACCATCTTTAGTGCTAAAATTTTTAATGCTTTTATCGCATCACTCGAGAACTTTCCGATCTGACTTATATATAGCAACAGCATTGTGCCAGGCTCACAATTTTTGGAGAATATCAACTATCTACTAACGTAGTTAAAGTGTAGTATAGGACGCTCTATTTCTTTTGCACAGACGCGGAACTAATTGTGACGAATATCTGGGTAGAAGTTTTTCAGCGTTATCTTCACGAGATCGAAAGTTATAGAGCAAAAGATAGAGCCCACCGATCAAGCACACTTGATGCCCCACCTTGAGATTCCTATTTTCATTCTTACTATTGTGGCGTTTCCACAAAGATCATGGGTCACATCCTTCCTCATTTTGGTAGAGATGGGTCTATGCAAAACAGAGGTTGTTCTAGCGGTAATAAAAAATTCTTTCTTATAGGCCCAAAATTTCGGTCCGAAATAACCAACTAACGAATTTAAATCACGGGAAAAGTGGCGTGTATTGCGTTTCCTTTTTGTTGTTCTCTTTGACATTTGAACACAAAATCACAAAAACCTCTAAAATCCTATTCTTTGAATGTTTTGTCTGACATACCATCTTTAAAAACTTTTCGAAACCACTTTTCCAAACGAAGGCCAGCAATGTAATCTGTCCTTGATACTTTCCAATAAATTCGAAAATCGCCGTCAATTGTAACGAACTGGACAGATTTGACTTCTTCCAAGTGCAGTTACTGTTTGCAGTCCATTTGTAGCCTGTAACAGACTTAATGATTCGTTTGCGTAGTGCCTGCCGCGAGTTTCCGATTTCACATTTTCATTCTCCCAATATTTTCGGAGCAAACAGTGGAAAAGTATACCGAATTATATTTTGGAAAAGTTTCACAATCGGCTGAATTTTTCATACCGAGGGCTTGAATGAAATGCAATGTCTAAAAAAGTTATTTGTGGGGGTCTGTCGTCTGAGGGTGCAAGCAAAATGATTGTTAGAAAGGCCTATAGGGGGGAGAAAGGGAAAAACAAGGTGAATTTTTTAATGTAAGAGAGGGAAACTTAACCGACCTTCTTAACCGATCTTATAATCTATTTCGTCTATAATGAAAACAGAAGAGATGAGAGTGTAAGTGTGTTCATTTCTAATTGCTTATAGATTCTGTATATAGTATGCACAGGACTGCTAGTGTGACAAGCGTTTGCCCTTCGGCTGGAAGAAAACACCCCGATGTTCAATCGCCAGCAAGAACGCCTCAGAACAATAGAAATTCACCGCAATTACAATTGGAAGCCATGCAAAAACCGTACGTCACACAAAAAATGCATGCTGGAATGTTGGTATCAATATGCGATTTAACGAATGTATCTGCGACAATGGCACCATTGGAAGCCGACTTAAAATATGAAAACGTAGCGGAATCAGGCGCAGTGACAACACTCGCAATAGCGCAAAAGCAAACGCCAAAAGCACTGAAAAGTGTAACGATAATGGAACCGACTACACACACGTTCGATCCATTGTTGCCGACAAAGATGGCCATTTTGAATAGCCATAGCAGCCAAGAAGCTCTGTCCGTGATAAACAATGTGCATGAAGTGAATACTGCCGCCGAGAGCGATAAGGATGATAGCAAAAATGGTGTACTGGATCGGATAACATACGACCTCAATTATCTCTTAAATGGCAGCAATGATGTAGATATACCGACACCCCTTCCGCCGCAAACGACGCTAGAAGTAGAGAAATTGTAAACTGAAATATACGCAAAAACATGTACAAGGAGTTCTTGTAGCCAAAGAAACTTCTTGGGTTCTCTGAGATATGCATTGTCTCTCCCTCTGTCTCTTGTCCAATCTGAAAAAGTTTTGTAAAATTTTCTTAATTTCTTCTCTCTGTTATGTTCGTGCACGCATCGAAAGGAACTGATAACACTGAGTTTTAAGGCAACCAAAGAACTTTTTGAAAGTTTTTAATAATTTACAATGAAAAGATAGAAGGAAGACAACAAAAAATGTTGTGTATACGAGTGGCTTTGCAAACGCATATGAACATTTTTTTTTTCTGTTTGTAAATATATTTAAGTTCATTTCATTAGAAATAAGGAAACCGCTTACACACAACATATGCGCAGCCATGGAGTTGTTAAATATTCCGGATTAGTTAAAAAAAAGGAAAATAGGAAAACTGTATACCTGAAGATACATTTGCATGTCTGCCGCGGCATTCTTGCCGCGTGGACGGTAATGCAACATATGTTTGCGGACAATGTGAAAACATATAAATAAATAAATGAACACGAAAGTAATCCAGTGCTTGGTTAATTTTTTTCATCTAATTAAAAGCTTTTGTAACCAATGCCCAAAACTCTTTATCTCGATTTTCATAGATTTCGCAGCAAATTTTCACATGCACTTTATATTTTTACAATAATTCGTGGCGTACACATTCCGTGGCATTTTGATGTCTAGGGCTTTTTCACATCTCATAAATATCGAATAACATAAACTATGCAAACATTCCAATAAATAACTTTAGCACTTTTGATAAACAGAAAATAATCAATCAATCAATATTCATAAACTGTAACAGAAGACATCAAAGAAATCGATAATCAAAAGTATATAACACGCTGTTCATCACCATGTAAATTTATTTCCATTCATTCAAACTTTTATTTATTTATAACTTTTTGTATTTTGTATTTTTAATTATTAAAACATCAAATAAAATGAAACGAAACAAGTGAGAAAGTTATACTCGGCTGTGGTTGAACCTTTTACACCCACCATCGAAATCATTCTTATCGAAAATAATATGAAGTCGGCGCTACTGGAAAGTCGTAGAATACACGGGAAAAATTTTATCGTTGCCACTACTGCAGCTTGTGATCTGATAGACAAAAAATCGAACATGTTCTTTTTTTATGCTTCTCAGCTTATGCTGCACACTGTTCGGGTATACGCTTTGATCGGTGTAGCTATCTGACTGCAAGACCGTGCAAGATTGAAGCCGATATCTCAAGTCAGTTGTGACCGACAGAATATTTATCAAACAAATTAATGGATGGACACAAGGACAGACAGTGACGAATGTACTCTACTTCACAAAGTCTAAATACTGCCAACCTTTCGACAAAATGAATATACCTTAAGCCTCTCCATGGTGGATGATATAACAACTGCAAAGTTTATATTTCGCCTTTGAAACGAATATTGCGTGTACGTTGCCGCGAAGCGATATGTAAAAAATGCATGATTGTGGATTTGTAAGCTAGTTAGGTATTAATTTTACATGTTGACAAGGTGGCTACGTCCAAGATGCACTCGTCAACTGAAAGTTCAAAGACAATTTCAGCATTATTTATCCATTGGGATCCCAGCAATCGACGGTCACGTAAAAGGCAAGCGGACGGACATGACGGAATCAAATTGAAGAAAGACCTCGCTTGACTATGTCTGGGTATTGCAAAGGAACAAACAAATCGAGTACGCTGTCAGTAATGGGTATGAAAATCTAAAATAACAGAAAAAATAATGAAAATGAGAACTTTTGCGTCATTTTGCTGTACAGAATAAAATAAAATGTATTTTCATTTATATATGGAGTCAAATTACATCAGGCAAATGAAAAGAACTTGTTTTGCTTCTACAAGTTTTTTTTTGTAATACTTTTTCGGTTAGAAATTGATAATTAGCATGAGAGATTAGGATCAAAGGAATGGATGAAATTGTTTCGAATTATTTCGCAGGTTATGAATATTCACGAATGAAAACCTTTTCTCTACCTATGGACGTATGGACATTATATACACAGCAGTTTAGAGTACTCATTATTAGCATAACAAGTTTCACTTCATCACACACACACATCATTTATACATTCGCGTCTGTGTACAATTTTACAAACAAACATTCACTTCTATGTGTGTAGATAGATGGCAAAATCTAATTTCTGTAAGACATGACTTCATATTGCACCAAAAGGATGGATGAAAGCTAGCGCAAATCGAAAGAAAATATCCCCGAGGTAAAAGAACAAAAAAGTTCTTTTTGGCTCTATCCGAATTTCTATGTTCGACAGTAGCTTCTTTCATAAGTTTCCTATTACGTACACTTTATCAGATTCTTAAAGAGTTTCTGTCAGGAAATTCATATGCATACCGCGTAGAGGGTCTTTCACCAAAGAATGTAATTTTAAATCAAGCAAAACGGAGAAGAGCCACTGATTAACCAATTAGGGGACTAGTGCCCATATCCATAAGTGTCCATAGCATCAGTTTCAGGCAAAAGAAAGTCAACCACTCAGTGTAATTCGACAAAGCAATCCATTCACTGTAGTGGTGAACAATTTTACAAGAGATTGAGCCAATGATGCAGATAGACAGGTGAAAACGATCCATGCATCCACTTCTAGCACACATTCAACGAGTGCGTATAGAATGTATTCAAACACTTCCACACTTTTATTTGTCGAATGTCTTCGCAAGAACAATTCTGCGCCAATAGTTCTGAAATGATGCAAAATTTAAAATTACGTCTCTTGTTGAAAAAATCCTACATATACATATATATATATATATATATAGCCTTTCATATTTTGATTCAAATATCAACATGGTGGAAATGTATATTTGTATTTGTCTGCGTATTATACACGTGCTTGAAAGCAAATGTGCTGCATTTGTCCTTTTCTTTGTAACCCTCCTAAAGGTGCAATAGCACAGTAATGATGAACCTAACGTCATAAATGGCGCTATTACATTATAATCCTTGCAGTCACAAAATTGAGACAGGAAGTTGAGACTTGCCGATCATATTTCTATTTTCTAAGCTAGAATCAAATTCAAAGGTGAACTGAATACACCGGCAGTAAGGCCAATACAAGTAACTTAAGCGAACATTCATTAGCACCATTTTCAAACTTGCGGCCAAAAATAAGTGTGTTCAGTCCACGAATATGTCCGAGACAAGCAGAGAACTATAACGTACACTTTTTAGAAAATATTGATCTCAAACTTGTTACAAACATTGCCGAAGGTTACCGAAAAGCATAGAGTAAAAACGATTTCGACTTATGTCGAATATAACTTTTTTCCTTACGTTCCTGTACGTCATAGTTGCTGGAAGCATTCTGCACGAGAAACTTGCATTTTCTGGAGATAGTGAAGCAAAAGTCAAACTCTTATTTTATGGAAACTGTAAGGGACAATGGTGTCCGCCTGTCATCCGGTGAACTACGCTAGTCGTTTTGTACGCTTCCAGCGATTAAAAATATCCAGTGACATGTCTGCATTTTTTTTTATTCTCTTTGAAATGCATCAATATACGTGCCCTACAAAAATACATTTGTTTCTAAGAGGAATAATTCTCATCAAGGTACAATAAAGGAGGAAGTTTTCCTTTTTCGGATAAACGCAAAAGAAGTAGAAACAAAGAAGAATTTTTTTTAAATTACGTTTCAAAGAAAAAAATATTTTTATAAAATAAATACTTTACAATTGAAACACACAAACACCCAACTACAAGAAACAAGTTCTACTCGACGAGAGCTGAATTTTGTAGCATCATCAGCTTCACTTCGTAAGTGATCATTTAAACTGAAAACCGCCCCTGTGCGTTATTATGTATGTACTATGTATAGTTTTTCGTAACTGATGCTTATCTGGTGATCCATTTAGACTGATTTTACGTCTTGATACGGAGGTTTTACTCAGTTCGAACTCAGAACAGAATATGGACATCGTAGTAGCCAACAGACAAATATCTTACAAACAGACAAATCGATTAAAAGTGATTCCGATATTGTCCCCTTACGTTAGGGGCCCGCCAAGGCTGCACAAAAATTTCACGGATGTAATGTTGAGTCAAGGAGGAAAGTTACGGTCATTTTCTCACACTTCTCTTGCATATTAAATAAATTTTTGTTAAACGAGCTGTATGGCTTTGCTGCCGATAACATTTCATCATTTTTCCGGTGAAAGTATTATGTCACCATTGTCTAACTTCGGGGATTTCTCGGCGAATAACGAAACCAAGTCATTTTCACAGACCTCTTTTAAAGTCAGCTTATCACCTGTTAAGAACATTCTGCAGAGAACGAGACAAAGGATAGCCGGACGATGCGGTGGATGTAACACAACTTCTCAACCAAACTCCCTCCACTTTTCCAAAGTAGTTAATGATGTATATAGACGTCGTTTCGATATGCAGATGCAAGTTAAGTTCATTAAATATTTTCACTGTTAATTTATGTGACACTCAAGCATCGAGCTTGTTTTTTATCCGATCTCATGCAAATAGTTCCAAAACTGTTTTTTAGGCAATGTTTAGTTCCGCAGTGACATCATAAGATGAAATTTGTCGATCTCCCTAAACATTTTGGGTAACCGCAAAGTTTTCATCACCGTTTGGTCTTCCAAAACGCAGCCCGTTTTTTGGGCGGTTAAGACTATTACAAGTTTTTCAAAAGAAATTTTTTTATAGGCTTATTAGGCGGTGAATCTTGGGCTTTTCCCCAAACCAACCGAAAAGCTACCTATGCCAAATGAATCGGAGGTGGAAAGTTTCATCTAAATATCTTAGGTTTTGGAGACAATACACTTACAGACGTCTTTATAAAACATTCGCGCTCATTTAAAAACACCTACACATCTAACTAAACGCATTAAGAATGTTTACTGATATTGGGAATATTTCGCCCAATTGATCATTTTCGCCGTTCGTTATACAGATTTTTACATCCGGAAATCTTGAATCCTTTTTAATTAATTTTCAATTCTTAGCGAAACTGCAACAACTGCTATGCAATAAGAAAAGTACGCTTTCGATGTTCACTTATTTTCTCCATTTACGCTTTTGTTAAAACTATAAAACTGCTGAAAAGCCGGAGAAATTTCAATTTAAAATTACAGTTTCATTTTAATATGGTTGATAAACATTTCTGCATGCTTTAAAGAGAGACAAACCGAAGAAAGAAACATTTCAAGTCATCGTCATCAAATGATTGTGAGTGATTGGATGATCATCGTAAAAGAAGATTTACAAACTTTTCTTCCATGTAAATAACAAAAAAGAAAAAGTAAAAAGTCACTACCGTTACTGATAGCAGAGAGATGTCGCACTAGTGTGAATTTTGAACAAAATCTTCGGACATCTTGTCGTTTAGTTGTCTCTGATAAAGCCCATTGGATCTATAGTTAAGTATTCATGTTTATGCCGAACACGAAACAATCAAGTAAGGGCGATGAGTGTAATGACAAAAAACTATCAAAGTCTAACAGGAGTAGACAACGTCATGGTTTTCATCCAACCGTTTTTACCGCTTGTGTATCTGTACGAATGTTACTTTGTAGACTTAAGTTTTTGTTTAACAACTCTAAGAACTTGGCATCAAATTTCTTCCATTTCTCCTCGATTTCATATCTACTTCCACTCGTGCCGGAACTTCGGTCAGAACTGCATTAAATCTTATCGTGATGATATTTAGACCCTCATTCGCGATGCGGATACGTTAACATGGTGGGGGCGAAGTACCCAGAACAACTTGAGATGAGTCCATCTTTCGCCTACGCCATAAACTATAAACTAAAATTATAAATTTAAATTTGATTTATTAATTTAATTAAATTGAAGTTATTACCCCGTAGCACGTTCGGGAAATGTATGGTAGGAAACTTTCATCAACTTCACTAAAGCATTTCAGCAGGCGCTTTAGTATTTACTTTCCCAAAATTTTCCCAGCCTACGCACCGTCGATTATTATTATTGCCGCGTTAGCTTAATATTAAAAATAATATTAATATCAAGTAAATACTATGACAACAACAATCAATTATCCATAAAAAGGAATACTAATTACTATATTCCATAATTACTAATTGATATTTTTTATTATACCAAAAAAGGCACTTACCACCTTCCGGTCGGTTTTCAGCAATGCGTGTTAATAATACACATTTAAATTTAATTAAATTAATTAGTGAATACAAATAACTATGCATACAAAGGTATATATATATATATATCAATAAATAATTTAAAATTAATTATGAACAGTAATTGTCCTGTTCTAAATCATATTTCCATATTAGAAACTTTACTCCAAAAAAAAACAAAAAAAAATCGCCTTATTTTGTACAAGTGAACTGTAATTTTTTTCTTGTACCTCACAAGACTCTTTATGGTAAAGATTTAGCCGTTCACGAGCGGCCAGCAAAAGCCTGAAGCTTGAAGAGATCACTAGTGTAGTAATTTATTAGAAAGACGGTATATTGGCAAAGTCTACCCACAACGTCTATTGGGTTCAACCAGTTGCGTCTTTGCTTCTCCCTCTTTGTGTAAATTATCAAAGTATTTGCATAAATTTTCTAGCTCTATAATCAATGCATCGTATGCTTCTCTTTCTAGCGCAAGGGTCTTCACGTACCGTCACCTTTTATTTTAAGCATTGCTACGGTTATATCCAGCAACAGTTCATAGCAATATTCCCAATCAATTAATTCATACCACTCTTTCCCAATCTTTCTTTCTTATTTTTTTTTTAAAGTGCTGTCCATCTTACCATCCGGAACTTCCATTTGGAAAATCTACTTCGAATCTATTCTTTTCCTTTACAGCTTTTCCATTTATTTATCACGTATGGAAAATCAAAAAAATTGAATAAATTTTTCAAAATTTCTAATGAAATGAATGTAAAAGAATTTTATTTAAAAAACGCGCATTAATTAATGACATAGGCATTTCTGAACCACCCTGCTAGGCGAAAAGTGAAGCCTTCACTTTCGTGTGCGTTTTGGTTTAGACAACCTCGAGTTCACAATGTAAGAATATGCTCCAGCTTCTGTAATACGTGTTTCGACAATTTGCTCTTCCGGGACCGCTGAGGTCGTTGTTTATCGCATAATTTCTCCGGGGCAGCCATAACTAGTCTAGTAGCTAAAAGTAAATTATTAGATGTGTGAATAAGTCTCTGTCCAGTTCGATTTTCATCATATAATTACAGTCTATGATAATTAAGAATAATTTTTCCTTTCTCAAGAGTGCCGTGAAATTCTCTCTACTCGCAAGGAAGTGTTAATAAAATTACTAATTGCTTTAATCCACCAACAACCACCACTGAAGACTATTTTATTCGAAAATTCAGCCTGAATTATATTTTGTGGAAATTTTTAAAAGTTTTTTAAATTTATTTAATATTCTTTAAATTCCGTAATAAAATAATAATTTTAATAATTTACTTGCAATTAAAATTATTAGATAAAAAAAAGGTAAGAAGGTATAGGTACAAGGCTTTTAATCTCTTACAAATTAAATACTATCGTTAATCACCTAAGTGATAAGTGACGTAAGTGTTGAATTTATCCTTTCGAGCTTTATCGTTTGAAAGGTTGAATAAATTGGAAATGGAGTATAATCTGTCGCAATCAAAGGATTTTACAAATTTGAAGATTTTGAAATCATGGAAAATTCGAGTTCATACATCATAGGAACATGTGCAAGAGTCCAATAGGCGAAGAGTAGAATTATCATTTCCACCGCAGGAAAAATTTTCTTAAATGCATTTTCTTGATAATTTAAAATGTATAAATGAAAAGATCAATAGATCTTGCGTATTCACTGAACAAGGTCTCGCCCATTCAAACGACTGAATTAAACTGCAAAGTATTGTCAAGCTGAAGATCTCATCTTATCA
Source organism: Glossina morsitans morsitans (assembly GCA_001077435.1). NCBI lineage: Eukaryota > Metazoa > Arthropoda > Insecta > Diptera > Glossinidae > Glossina > Glossina morsitans. The sequence goes on along the minus strand of CCAG010007147.1, from coordinate 41,946 downwards.
ACGCCCGAGCTCCCTTCGCACACAACACGCAACAACTGGCCACTAACTAACAATTTAAGAAGAAAGCGGATTTGCACTTTAGTGATCATTTAACTAATGATGTCATATTTTATAGGGTGTTGAATTTTTTTCCCTACATTGAAAATGAAGACTATGTTAACAAAACAATCTAATGTTTCAAAAAAAGTACTTACTTGAGATCATTATACCACATACTCCATTCCATTTACTAATAAGCACTGCGTGTCTTACTTGTAAGACCAGGTAGTGTAGCGTTGCAGCAATATTGTAGATGCTCTACAATGCATATGCTCATGTTCACTTTTGATAGATGAAATTAGAAGGTATCGTTTTGCGTGTACCGAAAACGTAGCACAAATAATTAATTTTAACTTCAAGCCGAATTCATATCAGAATCAGCCCGAGATCAATGTAAATTACACACGATTTCAATTCAATTCAATTTTTATCAAAATCCAATTCCAATCCAACTCAATTAGAATTCGAAACGATCCGCAGCAATAAAAATCAATTTTAATTATTACTACATTCTAAGCCCTTTAACTTAGAAAATTTAATTGATCTCTCTCTCTCTCTCCCTCTCTCTCTCCTTCTTATGCGAATGAAAGTGATCAAAGATTAAGAAACAAAACCTTTGGCTTTCCTTTCTAAGTCATAATTGATGAACTAATCGTAATATCTTATCTTAAGCCGGGAACAGCTGTAGAATTTATAAAAATATTCATAAATGCGGAAATCCTTGGAACTGTAGAAATTGACAACGTACACAACGTATTCACACACAATTCTCAATTCATTTATTATTTCTTTATGCGTTCTAAAAAAAAAAAAAAAAAAAAACTTTAGTATTTATTGACGTAGGAAACCATAGGAAATCTATTCTTTAAACAAAAAAGGGGACGATCACGTCAGATATATGTAGAGCCAAAAGATTCGTTATCTGGCGTTAATTTTTACGAAGAACCTCGACACAAACGTGAAAATCCCCAAACTGAAATGTCGGCAAGAGTAGGATATACGGCCAGCGACGCTGTTCCGAATTATCCTGCCAATGATGTAATGGACGGAAAGAAAGTAATGCAAATACGAAAAGACGAAGAGGCAAAATCGGTTACATTTTTTGATTTCAAAGGGCTGATGGCGCCTGTTTTTACATGTTTCAATGATGATGAGTAAGTTGCACCCGTAATGTAAAATCATAATACTCGAAAAGGTGCCTTTATTGATTCTTCCAGAAGAAAAACTATAAATATATCGTATATCAATCGTTATGCTAAATGGTTAAAGTCGCAAAATATTGATGGCGTTTTAGGTTAGTGCGCTTAGAGAAAATCCGGAAATTTATTTTCACTATTTGCTATGAATTTGCAGTTAACGGCATCACCGGTGAAGGTCCTAGTTTAGGTCTGCTTGAACGCAAAGTTAATGCCGAGTGCTGGTGGCGCGCGGCTTCAGAAAATAGTTTAATGATGATGTTGCAAATTGGGGGCGGGGCTTTGCCAGATGTTCTCGAAATGGGCTGTTATGCCGAACAATTGGGAGTTCACTCTGTTTGCTGTTTACCGGAAATTTTCTATAAGCCACGCACCATAGATCAGCTTATAGCCTATTGCAAAGTAGTGGCAAAAACATGCCCCTCACGGCCATTTTTCTACCACCACATACCAAGAATTACAAATGTTAATTGTAAGTAAAAAAAACTCTCTGCAAATCTTAGAATAGCCATCAATGAAGGATTATATTGTTGTAAGGGAAGCCTTCAATAATGGGCAGATGATTTGGGCGCGTACAGTAATTCCCCCCTTCTAAATGAAAAGTATCTATTACACTTTGTCTCGACTAAGAACACACACAAACAAACAAAACGACCGAGCAATATCAATGCACTCGCAACAACAAATCATGCATTTGCTTTTATGTTTCTCGTTTCTTTTCATCCAATTCCACTCCACGATAGTGGATATGCCGACATTCTGCAAAGCTGTTAAAAAAAAATACCGAATTTCGCCGGTATACATTTTACTCACACGGATCTGCGTGCGGCCTCTAAGTGCCGGAATGAAACAGTCGTTCTTTTGGGCATATCTTCGCTATTAGCCACTGGCATGTTATTAGGTTTCGGAGCTTTCGAATCATCATTTTTAAATATACATCCGGTACTGTTTTGTGATATTTACGCGGCCATGTTGAACAATGAAGTGGAACAAGCAAAAAATAAACAAATTGCTCTAAATGCGATCGTCAATCGCAAATTTCCGAAAGCCGATGATTTTCCATATATATCTGGGCAGAAGTCATGGTTTTCCGAGTTGAATGGACAGAAATTGAAAATTTATGTAGGACCAGCACGAATCCATGCAGGAAAATCAGAAGCAGCAAAGAAGAAAGACTAGAAGAGTAAAACGCTAGAACACAATTCTGTTTTCTCTCTACTGCGGGTTCTGTTCAAACGTTCCCCTCGTTCGTTTTAATTGTTTAATCTCTAAATAAAAAAAAAAAATAAAAAAATCGCATCCAACGATTTCTCCCTCTACTTTCTTTTAGTAAACATGGTACAATTTTGCAATCAAGCTGAAGAATGGATAACAAATTTCTACGGTCTCTACTACAGCAGTGCTGACTTAGACATGGCTCAAAAGTGTAAGGCACCACAGCGTATCATCATAATGGGCATGAGCGAGTATCTAGGCAGTTGCTTGATGTTAGGTTTTGAAACGTTTATGACCTCTGTCGCGAATATAAAGCCAGAGCTTATTTGCGATTTATTGCGAGCTTTTAAACGGAAAAATCTCCCTTTGGTTCGGGCGAAACAGAATGAACTAATGCTTCTAATGACAACAAAAATAGAGAATGACGAACTGGATGTTCAAATTGCAGACGTTAAAAATTGGTTCAACGAGAGAATGCTAAGCGAACATCAATTTTCCGCGGGCCCGACCAGAGATGCTTATTTAAAACTGAGCCTAGAAAATAGTAAGGAGTCGTTTGGTGGCTCCAAGCCAAGCATGGCCTACCAAAACTCAAATCAGAGTGTGTAAATCAACATATTTCACTTTATCTTTTTTTTTATTAAGGAATAAATATAAAAATTGAAAAGTTGCAACTATTTTAATTAATTTTTATTTTCATTATGTTTTAATTTTAAATTCTATATAAAATGCATTAGATGGACAGCGATTAAAAGTGGATTTCTCATTATATTATATGGGTATTTAAAAACCAAATATGAATCTATATTTAAAAAAAAAAATGCACGACAAGATTAAATGAAGATAAATGATAGTAAGAATTATGAAAATTTCTTGCAAAATTAGGATTCCAAGACAAAATTATTCGCGTAACAGCGCTTGGTCGAAGAATTTCTGCCCTTGGGCAAGGGAATCGGTTGTGTCATACTTCCGACTCATAATAGCTAAATAAAAGAAAAACATATTTTGCTTAGAAAGTGAAACCACCCTCGGGGGCTTTCGACTGATTAGCGTTAAACTCCAAAGTTCCGTTAACCTCTTGCGGAGCCAGTTTGGCTTCGGCTTCGTCACCGTCACTGAAGTATGTATCAATGATGGCAAAAGCTTTTTTGTAAATATCCTCGTTCTCATGTTGTTGAAGATTCTCCAATTTATCCAAACCACCCATTTCTTCAAGCATCAGGCACAAGTTTTCGGTTCCACCTAATTTGCTGGCCAAAGCGAAAAGGTTTGTTAAGCCTGACAGAACAACAACAACAGTGCGAGGGTCTTTAGCTTCCAGTAAATCACAGAACGGTTTGAATATCTGATATTTTTCAATTAAATCTATAACTTGTTCAGGTGTACCACTTGTAGTTGTATTAGTTACAGCGTAAGCCGCTTCCTTCTGGGATTTGAAGTCGCCATGTTCTAGGACATTGCGTAGTTCCACAAATATACCTGAAAATATTAATTTAAAGTGTTGCTCCATTGAAAATATTCCAAAGACCATAAATAAATATTTACTTAATTAGATCGCAAGGAAAAAGTTTCCGAAATTATATCCGCACTAAGTAAGGCAAGATGTCAATCTTTCGAAGTTAAGAAATATATAAAAATGTCGAATGTAGCTAAGATTGAAAAGAAAGCGCCTATTCTTAATGATAGGACCGAAGTTATACATGCGGCGGACAACGCATTTTTCAAAAGCTATTGCTGGAATAGGTGAACACAATTTCTTACGAACGAGTGCATCGATCTTACTGAAATTTGTACACATATTTTAAACTAATCCTTGAAGAGAGGATTTCTTATTTGATGACAACTTATTTTATGTGGCAATACATGGTGCAAGTTTCATCGAAAATCCTACTTTATTTTATACATCTTTGCCAAACATAAATCTTTTATACGTGATTTTTTGAAGTCTTCATTTAAAAATTTTGCCAAACGCAATTGAAATATTGCTTCTTTAATTGTTTAGAATTTAATTCAAATAATTCTTTATTATATATAGGAGCAAAAAAAAAACGACTTGAGGAAGTATGCTTTTACTTTACTTCTAAACCCATGCGACCTCTTACTTAAAGTAATTTTCAAAGATCTATATAAAATTTTACCAAGCGATCCGAAAATTCCCTTACCTGACTCAATAACAGCTTGTATTTGTGCTTGATTTCCAGCTGTTATGTTGCTCACAGTCCATGCAGCTTCTTTAACGATGTTATGCTTTGGATGCTTAAGCAAATTCATTAATTTTGCTAATCCTCCAGCTGATATTACAGCGTCAGTCTACATAAATCATAGAGTGAAATGAAACGACAATATTCATATAGTTCAATCGAGGAAATGAAAGTTATTTGCGAACGCATAGTGTTCGAAAGGGGAAACCCTCGCTCGAATTTTGCACAGAGCTCTTACGAAGCAATGTTTTAATTAACTATATTTAAACTATTTTCCTTATTCCTGCGTATACAATTCGAAGGGTATTACCTTCATATTAAAACCGCCTGCATACTTAAGCAGAATTATATTGAAAATGATAAATTGACGTAAAGCGGCGTTTAAATTGCGTTTCAAAGTTCGGAAAGGGTAATTCTTTCACAAATATAAAAAGAAGAAAATTGTCCAAATTTACACTTACTTGTGGATCAGTGCCGGTAACAATATTACCAACACTGCGTAAAGCAGGAACAATAATACTAGGATCTTCGGCACCCAACAAGTTCACCAAACGAGGCACAGCTTCTACAACTACTACTGCTTGTATTTTGGTATTATTATCATCGGTCACATAAGACAGAGCCCAGCAAGCATCTGCTAAAACTTGTACATCAGTCCCGCACAGCAGTTGTGACAATAATTTCCTCAAAAGGAGGCGTCGGATTCTTATTACGGCACAAATTAGACATCAGCCATACAATGTTACGTAGCAGCGACAAAGACGTGTCCTTGTCAATCAATTTCAAAACGCCATCAACAACATTGTTTTGTAAGACAATGTCGCGGGGAGCAGAGCCATCACCAGCAATGTTACCCAAGGCCCAAACGCATTGTTCGGCCAAATTTATATTATCAGATTGCAACAATGTCACAAAGTGGGGAACAGCATTGTTTTCTATAACACAACGTGTCTGATCGCTATTGCCGGATGCTATATTAGTTAATGCCCAAGCAGCTTCGAATTGTAAAAGAGGGCTGAGCAAATAAAATTGAATATATTATGAGAAATTATTAAAATAACCTTCCATTAATTCGCGAAATAAAAGAAAAGGCTTACTTGTCCATTTTTTGCAAAAACTGAATACAAATTGGAACAATCCCCTGCCCAATCATTAAATCAATAGGTGGATTCCGCTCACGTGACAATAGCTTGCGAGCTCCTTGCATACCAGCAAATTGCTTCCCAGGATCCTCACTGTGCATAGCCAAAATAATTTCGTCTAGAGACATTGATGGAGCCGATTGACTATTAGGCTCCTTAAGCGGTGAAATTAAATCATCTTCCTTTATATTGCGCCGTTTCAACAAGTGGTCTTCCTTTTTAGACTTCCGCAATTCCACGGTAATTTCATGTCGTCTCAACCGAGATTCCTAATAAAAAATTTGATAGCAATGATTAATTACTTAATAATGATTATTTTTAGCAAGAATGTAAATTATTGAAATTCAACTGTGAGGAAAACTTACGTCCGTGTTGATGGTGTTACTTTTGTAAGAACCCTGCCGTCCAGCGTTCATTTTGCTGTCGAAAAAAACCTGAAACACGCAAACAGGATTATATACAAGGCAAAACGAGACAATGCATAACCTCAACTAAGAAAGCGTAAGGATATAAAAGGTTCGAGAAAACTCCTCTCCCTTGTTAAATATTCGTACCTTTTTTTCTTCTATTAATGCAGAAAACCACGAAAAAGTGTCGTATCGTATTTTTTTATATTACTTTGTGCTCTTGGTTTAAATTTTTTCAAATTATTCTGAACTTCTTTCACAAACTATTTACTCTTTCCTTTCTTTACCCTTGACAAACGAAGACGTGCATGCCTTAGTATTAATTTCCGTTCAAACAAAACTCAAATGCCGCTAATTTGACAACAAAGATACCACAATCATACGCAAAAGAAATGGCGCCTACAAAAGCGAAGTTGTATTTCATTATTGTGAATAAATTCTATTCGATTAAGGTACTCTTCAGTCAGCACGTAAACAAGATTATTTAGCCAAATTTTTCACGATAAAGAATATTTGCGAAAAAATTTTAATTCGTATTCTTCTGTAAATACTTTGCTGTTCAGCTTTTATCTTACTATCAAAAAATATAAAGCGGGGTTATTATCCTAAAATACAAGAAAATACGTAGAATTTTATTTTCTGCATTTTTTACACATGCATTTCAGGAAGACACTCTATTCGTCTGCGTTTTAGTCTTCGATTTGCAACATTTCAAAGTAAGTATATATAACCGTTATATCAATTATTTCTTTTGTGTCTATTTAGAGTTTTGAAGTACAACGGAAGCTCCTTGAAAAGTGGAAAAAATAAAAAAGCAATTTATAAAAGATTCGTTCCGTTTATTCTAAAACATAAATAAATAAAAATTCTTATTACAATAACTCGAAAAATGTTCGTTATATATTTTAGGAAATTTGATGCTGCTAATGAATTGGATGAATAATGGGTCACGTCACAATTGACAAATCTACAATTAACGTAACGATTTTTACACATCTAATGTTTTGTACATTACGCTATTACTAGCGTATAAAAAAAACTAATGCAACCCTGCGCTTGAAGAAATCTATTTTTATTTACAGATGGCTTTTCAGCTGTGCTTGGCAATGCTGTCAAATATCGTAATTTATATGTATATGAAAAATAATGGCCATTGCCCGGATTAACAATGTGTTAACAAAACTTACTTATTTTACAAATTTCTTAAGTATCGTAATGGAATGTAAGTTGTTTTAAGTCCTAACACGAATGGATTACATCGTTCATCATTCAAAATATTTTTTTTATGAAATTTACTACAGCAAAGCAATGCGAGCTAAATGCTCAACGAAGTACATACAAACTCATGCATTTAAACTGTATTTTGACATTTGATTGATTGCGCTTTATGCGGCTGTCCATATTGCAACAAAGACCGCAAATTCCTGTTTGCTAATTCAAATTTTCAAACCAATTAACAATAATTTGTATCACTATTTAAATAAATTTACGTCTATGTGAAACGAACATTGTAAAAAAGTGTTGGAAGTGTAAATTGATTTTGTTTTCTTTTTCTCTTGACTTGGTTATTGTTGTTAATCCTGCAAACGAGGCAATTAGCATATTTTAATTACTCTGCACCTTTTGCTGTGGGTGCCTTTGAGGGAAATATTATCTTGTATTCGTATTTTAAGTATATCTATTCTAATCTCACTTGAAGAAGATCCATTTATTGTATTGTTACAAAAATGCCAATTTTCATGAAAATTTGTCGGTTTTCTAAGAAACTAAATTCTAAAGAAGGGGAAAAACAAATACATATTCATGGCGCGTTACCTGTGTCATGCAGCTGGCGACAAGATTAACAACCAGTACAGGTCGCAAAATTGGTGACTATTTTGAAATCGGCTGCTGTATAGGGAGAGGGTATAGAAATTACTCTCCACACTAACTTTTGTCCGTCTACGAAACCATCTACTATGGTTGCAGAAGACTATAGATCGCATCGAAGGTTTGCAAATTTCTAGCTAAGACACAAGAAAGCGTGGGCCTGCTTAACAACTTCTCTCAGTGCAGCTGGAAAATATTTTTTCCATTCCGCTACACTTATTTGAACAAAATAATAAATATCTCTTATAGGTTTATATAATCTTTTCTTTAGAAAAAGTGTATTATATTTAAGAACAATCATGGATCAGGAAAAAATTTGATAATTAATTTATAAAAATTTTAATGCCATAACATTGCAGTGATTATAAGTAAAATATTTCTAAAATTTTCTTGGCACTCCGCTACAAAAACATACAAATACAGTCTTCTCTTTTCATTTTTCGTCTAATTAAAGCTACTTTTTCACCTATTCCTCCTCTTCTTGAGTATTTACACGAACATGTTTACGTTTTGACGGTCCACGAACACGCTGAGATTTTTTTTCTTGTTTCGGCTTCGGATTTTCCAATTCTTCTAATTGAGCATCAGTCAGACGGTCCTTATACCAATCCGCACTAAAAAATAAAATATTTTATCACTTTTTCATTATATATTTATATATTAAAGGTTTCTTACCAATCTGGCACTTGACGAGCCCATTCACATAGCTTTTTCTCATCATCAAAGACTTGACCCAACTTGCAGCCATTTCTGCGTGGTATGTCTCCATTAACGCATACGTAGAAGTATTGGCAGTCCTCCGGATCAGCATAGCGCGGATGAGTAACCGCCACTGTCTCGTTCACTTTAGGACATTCAAATTCAAATATATCCTCGGACTTGCAACCGGTAACACCTACTTCATCGGGCCATGTACAAATTCCAGTTTTAGGATTGAAAACTAAGCCAACTGGACAGGTGATCATATTGAATTGCCCATCAACACAATAATAGAATTTATCACAACTGCCAACTTTCTCATGACCAAAGTATCCATTTTTACGCGGGCAGTGTTCGCTAGGTTGTGGAGGTTCTGGAAAGAGAAGCGAAGATTATGTCATTTTACGTCTCGCATAAGGATATCGAAATCTGAAAGTTTCGACAGTTTTTTTTTAAGGACGACTTGCAGTAATTACAGGAAACACAGAGTGTTTAATGCTCAAACCACTCAAGGGGTATATCAATCCCTTGTTATGATTAGATGATCAATCAAGATAGCTTTACTTGCCCCGAATGCCAGAATGGCGAATTTTGTAGATGGAAACGAAATGTCCCGTTCTTCCTTAATCTTTTGAAGAATCTTATCGAGTATATGGTAGAGTGCGATCGATCATGAGCGTAGAAATGATCAGGTCATAGACTCCACGAATATTTTTGCCAGACCTGGTAGTATCGTCTTGATCAACCTTGCAATGCGATAGTTGTTTATGTCTGAGTTAAAAAAAGATCACAAACTCTTTTTATTTTAACAATCTGCCGTTACTTTTCAGAGGCGTTCGTGTATGACTAGAACTAGGATAGGATTAGTATTACACTTTGAAGTTTTTCTGTTACCTCCTATATTTTTCCTAAAACTTTCTTCCCATTTTCCATTCGACATTTTATCTATACCGCTCAGACCACAATCGACATATTGCAAGCGTTACTCGCTTCTTGCCCTTATACATACGATAATAGAGTTAAATGCAAAACCACTGACGTCATCGTAAAAGAGTGCTGCGGTAAACGATGAGACTTTTTTAAGCCTGTGAGTGGATGTTGGCATGGGTTTGCTTGCCGGTTGACCACACAACTCAATTAGTATGCAGAAAACAAACCATTTCATTGTAAAGCGAAAAACGGGTCAGAGCTACCTTACGTTATATTCATATAAATGTTTTCTATCATCTATCATTCAAGTGCACATACATGCAAAATTCCATATCGAGTTTGGTCCTAGCGACTAGTTCGATAAATAAGCGAACAAAACATTTACAGAAAAAGTTCAATACCCGTTTTAATAATTTTTTTATTACAAAACCGGGTTTCAAAAATTTAATAAAAAATAAGTAAAGACACGAGAAAAAGAAAAAAGGTAGGAAAGAAGTCTACATTGCCGTAAAAACACAAAAAGGTTAGAACTAATCGCCCATACGAACGTTGCAGACTAATGGTATATAAAGAATTTCAGTTTCAATAATTGAGCTGGAAAGGAATTTTTATACTAATGACCGAAGGATGAGTAGCATATTCAGCTTGTCAAAACGTTTGTAAGGCCCAGAAAAAAGCAGCAGAGACTCCATAAAGTATATATATTCTTGATCAGCGTCAAATTCTAAATCGACTTAAACATGTCCGTCTGTCCGTTCATGTAATGTCTGTTGTAAACATGCTCTTGGCAGAACTGAAGTTATCGACTTCAAATTTGGCGGAAACATTGAAAGTTCTTGCAACACAGGTTTGTAGTGCAAATGAACCAAATCGATCGAAGGATACGCTTGCAGTACTACTTAAAGTGAATACACATCTATTTCTTAGAAGTAATAAAAAATTGAGTTTTTGCTCGTTACTCGCAAAGTGTAGCAGATCACTGTACAAAAATTTGAACGCATACTCTGTGGGTTTTAATAATAATTTCCAACAACTATTATGGAAAATTTTACTAAGGTCAATGCATATCCATATGTATATACATAACTTTAGTTTGGCAGTTGTCGGGGAAAAAGTTTCCCAATAAAACAGAAAATAACCTTAGGATAGTCATTGTTCTAGGTATTGCCTGAAAAAAATGTGTTATTAGTAGGAGACGTTCGATCCCCAACTCTGTCTTGAGAGTTTGAAAATGTCCAAAGGCGCTCAAATCCAATTCCATTTACTACAAGGGATGTAAGTTTTTCAATTTTTTTCTAATTTTTGTTGCATCCTTATCTTAGCTTCATTAGTAACTGGATTTGTGATTGTATTTAACACATCGAGGAGGAAAAGCATATTTAATGATAATAAGAAAAGCGACACGCAGAGTGTTTTTTTTTTTTTGAGACGATTAACGGCAAAAGGTGAAAGTAAAGAGTTGTTAAACAGTTTGTTATACTTACGCAATTTGTGTCTCTTTGTGCAATCAATATTGTAGGGTAAGTCACATTTTTCCTCGTTCGAGTCGTAATCATTGAATACCTTACCGTCGGCACATAACTTTTCCGTATGGACGCCATCACTGTAATTAGCAACAAACACCAAAGCTATAAATTGTTTTGAAGATGCATTTAATGCTTAGGTTGGGAGAAAAAATAATTCAATCGTAAATTATCGTTTCACACCCTATGTAATATGTGCTTTATTATTGAACTCCCTCGGGAGATTTTACTTTGCACTTAACATCTCTCAGGAAATTGTGTTAAATGCTTCCCATTTTTATTTTTGAATTTGAAAACATGATTACAAACACACTACGGTAGACATTGCCTTGGGGATTTTGCTTTTAAATTGCGGCATATGTTAATTTGTTTGCACGTAACGAAACTCTGACAAATGGCTTACAATTGGTTTTCACCTCATATTCGTATCAAATACATGCGGTTATCATGCATTATTGATGCAATATTGAAATTATATTGTAAATATAAATATTGTGACGTATTGGAAGAAAAAAATTATTCTTTTTGATGCATTGCTTCTTCTTTTTAGCTAATGATCGAAACGCATCCTTAACTAATAAAAAGATGTACTATGCGTCGTAGGTAAAAAAACCACGAAAATTGTCATTAAGAGTTTATTACGAAAGAGTCGTGGCTTTAGTTGATTCTAGACGGAATTTGACGAAAGCGGCCAATCTCGTTAATTGTATAAACCGTTTGTCTCGAAAACTCATTGAATATTTCTTACACATTATGCGAAGACATATGGATAGTTTACGTTTGAAACAATTGTACGCTTCCAGCAAATCAATTCCCAGATACTAATTGTTGTACATAAGGTATAAATTCTTGCGTAGAAACTTTTGTTGTTTATGAGTAATGGGCAAAAAACCAATTTCTCATGCTTTTTGAAAAACAAAGGTGTTTTCAGTTTACTTGGTGCTGTGGGCGTGTTCTTCGACCAGTTTGGCCCATTTTCAATACCAACCTGCTCGCGGAGGCTTTCAATCTCTCTACCAAATTTGAAGCCGATATCTTCATTTTTGCGATCAGAAGAGTACCATCAACACACACCTCACAGACGGACAGACATGGCTAAATCAACTCAGAATTCCACGTTGAGCAAGAATATGCACCCCATATAGGGTTTCTAAAGCTTCCTTTTGGGTGTTACATACATCATGGAAAAAAACAATATGAGTATACCTCCATCTTGCAGTGGTGGGCATAAAAAATATTGTAAAAAAAACTTTTCATTTTTAAAATTTCTCGACAGGAGCCTGTAAAACTAGTATTTCAACTTACGAAGTGAACTTGGATGGCGTGGAATAATTTCTTCTTGTCTTTGTATTTTATGCTGATCGTGAAAAGCGAATTGAGACGTAAAATGCATTTGACACCCTATGACCAAATGCAAGATTTTTCTTGCATGCTAAACCTTTACGTCGGAACAAGATAACATAATATAGGTATAGAATTTTTTTATTGGAAGTAGGAAGGGGCATTGAATGGGCGTCCTTACCTCCGATTGAATGATTTTAACTGGTTTTAAAAAACTAGAGGGCTTCATTTATGTGATCACAGCTATACGTCACACATACAGCTTTATTTACGTGTTCACAGCTATGCATATATAAATTACTTACACGCAATGATAATATTTATCACATTGTTCTTCATCGGGGAAAAAACCATCCGATAGGGGACACTTCTCATTTGGTATGTAATCTTCTTGCCCCGGAGGATCTGTAGGACGTTTCGGCAAATGTCTTTGAGCAGTGGGATAACCAGCACCTTTACGAATACTGGATTTTTGTGCAACGGAAGAACCTGAAGAATATAGAAAGAAACAAAGAATTCACATATCAGTCAAACACATTTCGGTAAAGCGCCAGCAAAATCTTCTCTTTATAGGTATAACCTACAAGATTGATACAATAGATGAGATGGATATAACAGTAAATGTATGCTTTCTACGCTTGCTCGAGCACAAAAGATGCATTTAACGAAATTCCTAAACAAACTGCAACGAAAGCATAAGAATGCACACGTTTGCCACCTAAATAGTCAGACCGTGTTACGGTTTTATTTTCTTTTCTAGTTGAATATGTGGTACACATTTTACTTGTTTTGTGTTCTATTCTCGGTCATGGATTTGCTTGCATTTTACTCAATTGCTTCTCACTCTATCTATGTATTTCTGTAAAGAAGTGAAATGTTGAAAGACGACTAACAATCATTGCGTCAATTCTTTTACATTTTTACAAGAAAAAAATGTATTTTCCATTGTTCTACATATGAACATTTCATGGTGCTATTGATAATAAAAAGTGCATCAATTTCTTGTTGTCTGGAACCTTTGGATACCGCAAAGAGTTTATTGGACGAAATCATAGAATGAATAAAATCATCATGAAAAGCCCTTATTTTGTATTTCAAATAAATTTTGGGGAAATGCTAATGAAACTCGCTCTCAACAAATAAAAACATTATGCTCTTCCACGGTCGACCATTAAGTATCCCATCCGCGAAGAGTGAGGGGTATTTTCATTCTCTCAGAACGTTTGCAACGGCCGAAGGAAGCTTCAGTGTGTATATCCTTGATTAACATCAAATTGTATATCAATTTGAGCATGTCCGTCTGTCTGTCTATGTCTATTGTAAACATTCTCCAGGAGTCAAAGATGAAGCTATCGACTTCAAATTCGACAAAAACATTGGAAGTTGTTGCACGCAGGTTGCTATTGAAAATCGGCCAAATCGGTCGAAGAGCACGCCCGCAGCACCACGTAAACTGAGAACACCTCTTTTTTTCAGAAGGAATGAAAAATCGGTTTTTTGCTCATTACTCATAAACTACAGCAAACAAATGTAGAAAAATTTGAACGTTTATTCTATGGGCGATGCTGTAGCATTCGTGTACAGAAATGGAAAAAATTGACCACGCCTACCCAATATTATAGTGTATCAAACTTTAATCGTTTTTTCAATACCTTTATAGCACACGGAAACAAACTTCAAAAACCCCATAAAGCATATCAATTCTTGGCCAGGTTCAAATTAGAAAGAGACTTCGACTTTTCCAAGGGCACGCCTGTAATGCTCACACACATAAACTTTTTTTTTGAAAGCAGCAAAAATCACCCGCGTCCCTCCCTCTTTTACTCTTTTTGTCTGTTTTAGGATAACGGTAATGGGTATGAAGGACTCGGTCACGATCGAATATAATTTTCTTACTTGTTTCAAATAACTTCACATTTCAAAATAAGCGAGTATATGGGAAATATTCGAAGTAGTGGTCCGATCCGAACCATTTTCAATAGCGTTCGTCGTTGGGCTAAAACACGTCACTCTGTCAAATTTTATGAAAACATCGTCCTATAGATTGAACACAAAAATATATGGGCAGGCATAGACGGAGAGACGAGCAGACAGACAGACGTTTTAATTCTCTGACTTGATAAGTTGTGAGTGTTGTACACATTCCCATAAAATTAATATACCTTTTACGCCAAGTGAGTGGTGTAGGGTAGAAAAGTGTTTAAGTTTGTTTTTGTTGTCACTTTTATTAAATTTTCAGTTTGTTTTAATAATATTTTAAAAACGTTTAAAAGTATTTAGAGCAACAAATTGAATCTCATATAATTTTATTAGTATTTATGTAACGATTTAAACGCACAAATATGCACACATTACATGCTAAATCCGGCTGGAATTTGTTCCTGTGCTAATGGTTAAACAAACGTACACCTGACGTAATCTAATAAAAATAATTTAGGAAATTTCCATTATTTTGTTTAAATGCATTCATACGACGACTTGTGAACAATTACCACACTTTTTATAAATCCAGGTTCGAGTGTGATTTTATGTAAATGCAAAGGCAATGATTTCTATCGACCTCGATGCTTAGGGCAGTACATTAAGCTCATTGTTCAATTCATAATAATTTACACTAAGACCCGTAGGCCTAACAAAATTTCACACATTTTTGAATCAAAGCAAACGATATTCACTTTAACTTGAAGTTATCTTGAAAAGCCCTTTGGGAGAGACAGAAATTGATTTACTGGGAGCAACAAAAAATAGCATTAGGCTTGGGAAGGAAAATCCAGTTAAAACTGAAACTATGTAAGTAAATTGTTGATGATGGTAAAGAGATTCGAGCAACAGAGCTTGACAAAGTAATACAACACCGACACAATAGTCTGTGTAATGGGCTTGCGCGGATTTAGCTCTTCTTCTTCATTTATTTAAAATTTAAGAATCGACATCGATTTTATAAACTTCCGAAGGAATTCAATCCTCCACAGAAGAATAGTTGATCTAAAAAAAAATGTTTATATCTTGCATACGTGTTTAGATACCTGAGTGATGGACGGATCTGAAACTGGTACTTTTGACATGAGAGCTATGTTTATGTTGAGAATATCGTAAAAAAACGATTCTGCTCAGAAATCGTCATTTATTCCGCTTAGTCGTGCAAGACACAAATTGAATTTTTTCCCCATAGAGAGCTGCGTACGCTGCTGTTCTTGCTGTGCTTTTCTTCATTTTCTGCCACGCCATTGTGATGCCGCACGACTTATGGGAAAAGTGTAGGTCACGATTATTAAATTTTGAAAATATATGGAAAACAAACTTCATCGTCTACGTTGATAATGAATGGTTTATGAAATAACAATAAATACCAACAGGGGGGCAAAAATCAAGTCAATCATGAAAAATTTTGAGGAAACAACTTTGTGTCTACGCTACGCTAAATGTTTATTTCTATGCTTATGAAGGCCTTTGAAATATGTTCACGAAATTTTGTACGCTGACGTGCTTTTGCCCAAGGACAAATCCTACTGAAATTGCATTGTATTGAGCCGTTTTTGCCAGCACTCACCATGGCTCACGGGTAAAGTTTGCAAAGCCATTACATGAGAAATGTTAACAAATTTCAATTTTTTTTTCTCGGCAAAGATCGTTGAATAATACCGCTTCGACACATTAGTTTGATCTAAAGAGCTCGCGTCGGATATTTTGAATTCTCCCCATTACAATTATTCCGGAGAACAATAAACCTTTGCATGGTAAAGAATGAAAATTGACTGATAATTGTCGGCATGAAATGTAACACAAACCAATTTGAACGATGTAGGTTTATTTCCACATGTTCCGAAATAACTTTCTTACGGAACTAAGGCTATATATCGCCAGACCATTTTACAAAAGTTTTAATACTCAAAAGTGGTCCATAACACTTATTTGACCTAGAAATCGTCTGTAGCGAATTCGGTCTACTTTTGGGACTCGAAGCTCTCTATTTCAGGTATATCATGAAGATGGGCCGTAATCCGCAACGTAATCCGTGCTTTATGACGAAAATATATGAAGTATGAAAAGATCATTTTACGTTTAAGGCCCTCTCTCTCTCTCTCTCTCTCTCTCTCTCTTATAAGTTTCCCCATGAATGCATTCAACCAATGCATGGAAACACGATGTCATCTCTAGTACGTTGCAATATTAACGTGTATGGCGTAGAGTACTTAATTGCCGGCCTTGTTCGGCTATAACGTCTTTATTTGTTCTCCACAAAATTTGCGGAGGCTTGGAGCTAATAAGAACTAACACAAGAAGAAATGATCAGATGCTTTGACGCCATAATTTCGTTCAGTTGCATTAATTTTTCAAATGTTTGTAACCATAAGACGCCACGCACGTACATCAATTCTTAGCAAGTATAAATGGCGAAATCAGTCGAGTCAATGTTCGTTCGTCGTTTTGTTTGGCAAGACGTATGTGAGCTGCAATTAGAGTTTCAATCTTAGACATAAAAATAATCGGGCATATTGCTCTGGCGATTTGCCTACATTTAGAAACAACGCGGGGAAGGTTAGAGAAAATTAAATTAACTTAAAGCCCTTAGTACTTTAAATAGGACTTTAAAACACTTGAAATTCTCATATCGATTAATTATCTAATCGGTTCTAAAATTCGCCTGTGATTATGTGGTTTTTAGAATCCCCTATGCCATCGTATTAAACAAATAAGAAAATTAAATTCGATCGGGATTGAATTTTTTATATGCATCCCCGTTTACCCCAGAAGAAGGCAAAAGAAGTAAAAGAACAAAATTCTCATGTTCTATAGTATGGAGTGGCTGCAGCCGATTTCTTCTATTTTCAAAATAAAAGTTTTTGTCATATAGGCAAGTGGGCGTTGTAGGCGTGTCCTTTGTCCACAAATACTACAAAGTTACGCGTACAGACAGATGGACAGACGGACATGGTTAAGTGCATTTCAAATTTGAAAATGGCGAAGAATTTGTATACTTTATTGTATTGAAAAAAAAATTCAATTTTGATAGACCATAATATTGGGTAGACGTGGTCTATTTTGCCATTATTGTACACGAATGCTACAGCATCGCCCATAGAAGATGCATTCGAATTTTTGCTATAGTTAATGAGTAGTGAGCAAAAAACCGATTTTTCATTTCTTTTGAAAAACAGAGGTGTTCTCAGTTTACTTGATGCTGTGGGCGTGTCCTTCGACCGATTTCATCTATTTTTAATACCAACTTGCGTGCAAGAATTTCGAATGTTTCTGCCAAATTTGAAGTCGATAACTTCTTTGGAGATAGCCAGGAGAATGTTTAAAACACACCTGATATAGACGGACAGACGCACATACTTAAATAAATTTAGAATTTGATGCTGATCAAGAACACATACTTCGTGGAGTATGGCACACGTTTTGACAAATGAATATACGCACCCTTTTTCTTACGGTGATGGGTATAAAAATATACATATGTATGTTTATAGAACTGCAAATATCGTATATTCTTATATCCCATATACATTCACACGCACAGTAAAAGGTTGCTTCACGACGAATATAAAACATTTGTTAATATTATGTTGTTGTTGCTGTCTGTTTTCGTAGGTTTTCGTATGTACCGTGATGCGTTTTTTGCGAACACATCCCATCAGCTTTTCCTGCCACAACTTGCTTTAATGCAATTTAGAGGTTTTACTTCTTTATATCTATATGTTTTATAAGCGCATACAAATATGCGCATACGTTCTTAAGTGCTTGACAAATATGATAAAGTTGTCGACCATGAATTGTAAAATGAACACAAAAAACTCTAAATCCGGCTGAACGCAGCGGAGCTGTTTTCCAAAGTATGCGGAAGTTATATATGCATTATGTTCACTACTCCGTAATTGGAGTTTATGTTAATTATTGCTTATTATTTTTCTTTTAGGCAGCAATCGCGCGTTGGTAGAGGGATCTTGATGCGTTTGAAGGGCAATTTGTTTGGAGTTAAACTCAAAATAAAAAGCAGTTGAGAACATTGGGCATGGACTGAAAGGACAACTTTCGGAAAATAGTCGGATCGGTTTTTAAAATATTCGCCTGAGCAAATGTTAAAAATTTTACTTTTGAATATCGAGCAAGTTTTCATGGAAGCTGCACGGATATCTCAAGCGATTTGGCGACACGTTCGCAATTAAAAACAAACTAAAAAAAAAAAAAAACTTAATAGATTTCCATTCACTTTAGATGATGGTATTTGTTTAATGCTAAAATTAATACCGGTTTACGTTCACAAACTCCACTTTACACAGCTTATCGTGCACTTTCGTTTCAATGCATTCCAGAAGAATAAAACTCCAGGAAAATAAATAAAGCTTTTACTTAACGATTTAATTCGCTTTAGTACGATCCAAGAAAAATTATTTAAGTTTCAAGGGCAGATATTTAATCTAAAAATCGAAATTGAAATCGAAAGCGAAATCGAAAAAATTCGAAAATCGAATATACGTAGACTACGATATTTCAAAAGTCGTCGGTTTTTTTTTTAAATGGCGTTTTTTACACTATTTTTTCGAGACGTTTTGTTTTTATTTTTGCAAAAACAAATTAACAAATTTTAATAAATAAATGAATGAATAAAAAATTACGACAACATGTCTTGTTTTATTGAATTGCAGCGACAAAGATTGATGAAAAAAAAAGTTAACCTTTTGCTAAATGATCGGTTTGAATATCCGGTTTGAAGTTTTAAAAGCGTCGAGGCAAGCAAACGTTTATTATAAAGTTATTATTAGATAATTAACATTTAAACCATTGTTTCATTCTTCCACTACTCACCTATGGCCATATACAGTATAAGATATTTAATTACCGCCATTTTTCTTCTTTTTTTTTTTTGCTTTTAATGAAAACTATTTTAATTACTGTCGAAATATAAGAAGGAAACAAAACGGAACGTTGAACAACGTATAATATATGAGAGAAAAAAAAAAAAAAAAATATGAATTTGTTTTTATTTTTAATTTTTATTTATTGCATTTTTAATGTTTTTCAATTTTTTTCCAATAATTACGTTTTTTTAAGTTTTCTACTTTTTTTTTTTTTTTTTAATATTATTTATATATATATGTATATATAAAAGATATATTTTTATTTCGCTTTTTTATTGAGAAGAAAGTCTTTTTTTCATTCCAAGTTTTTCAACAAAATTTTTCCAGTGTCAAGTTCTACCTCCCACCTAATAACAGACCGTTGATTAATCGAATACTGGTTTTTTTTTCTTTCTTTTGATTTTTTCTAGACTTTTTTCAGTAGCAAATTTTTGTATTGCTCGCTTGCGTTCACTTTAAAGACTAGAAACCTCCGATGGTAGTTTCATGTTAAATATGAATAAGTAAGAGAATTATGTTCAACAACTTGATGCGAATTTTATATATCCTTCTGTATGATAAAAGTATTGAACTTCTTTCCAGGATTAGTTTTCATATATCTGTTCGGATACGATTCTGAGAAGTTGAAGTTTTGAGAAAAGGTTTTTCTACAAAAACAACTATTTTCTTAAACTGATCTATAAAAGCGTCTATGAGTTGTGGACTCACAGTCAAGTTGACATTTCTTTTTAATTCTCTTCGAGTGGAATTTTTGTAAAAATAGAAAAAAAAAAGAAAAAAGACGGACACAAGTGAATCTTTTTAGCTGTTTCCACTACCGATGAGGTTAACGTTCAACGACGTCACAAACGGAATATAAAAATTAATATATCCCCATATTCCGATTGTGGGTATAAAAGAAAAAGAAAAAAAAAAGTTTGTAACGTTTTATATTTAACGCTAACTGACTTAACTCGTTTTAGTTTTAATCACGTTTTATCTTTTCTTTCCTCTGTACACACACACACACACACATACACACACACACACACAAAATAGCTAAGAAATCAAATCATAAATATTCATTGTTATTCACAATCATGGTGTACGCAATCTGGCCAAATCTGGAATGGAGTAACTTACCTTATAGCCAGCCGCTCCATTCATTTTCACACACACACTAAACATGAATTTGTATTAATTGTCTTTCAAGCTCTTGTAACGACTTACACGACTGCATAAAATAATTTCTTGTTATGCTTTGTACCCTACCTACCAGCCAGCTTTTAAAGTACTTTTGATATGAAAACTCTGCACCGCACACGGACGTATCGACGGAGAAGAGAGCGAATGCTTTAAGAGAGCTTTAAAGTCGTGTAAAGTGTTTAGCGTTTCGAAAATCTTTGCTTTAGTGAACCGGTTATTTTAGTACACTTTAAGCTAAATGTCACACATATGTACACTAGAAAATGTGGAATAATTGTCAAGGAGAAATGACTAAGCATTGCAAACCATAAGACCCTTCAAAAAAATTAATAATCAGAGAGAATCTTGATAATCAGAGAGAATCAATTAAGACCTTATATAAGGGCGATATTCATAACGGCTTTCTCAAAGCCGCAGCACGCCAGCGATTGGAAAAGTTCTTCTGGAATATGTGTGCGCAAACTGAATATGTCCTGTGCCACAAGAAGGGTAAGGTATAGGTAAGTAAGGGCAAAGGGCTTAGAAGCAAAGTTAAACTAATAAGAGCGATGATGATAGCATGTGGGAGAGAGAGCTCAAAAGAGAACTCAAAAGGATATAAAGTATGCTGGCATTTTAGAATTGAATGAATGGACGAAAAAGACCGCAGCAATAGCAGAACATATGTCAATATTCGTCTCGAAGTACATGCAACTTTGCTCTTTCATTTTCTCATTTCATTTTTGTTGTTCGGTTCTTCAACGAGATTAATAGAAGAGAAATGATCGAAAGCAACCTCATCTGGGCAATACGATTTGAAAGAAATCAGTTTCGAGTTAAAAGGACATTTTGTAATACCCATCACTGGAGGATGAGGGATATATTCATTGAGTCGCAACACTTGGAACGCCTAGAAGGAAGCTTCAGCGACCCCACAAAGTAAAAATATTCTTGATTAGCATCAAATTCGATCGATCGATTTAAGCATATCTGTTTGTCCGTCTGTCCGCCCGTGTAATGTCTGTTGTAAACATTCTCCCGAGTGAAGACAACACATCTGTTTTTCGAAACTAATAAAAAATTGGTGTTTTAATCATTACTCATAAACTATAGCAGATAAATATACAAAAATTTGAACATACATTCTATGGGCAATGCTGTAATACCTGTACCTGTGGTATCTTTTTTTCGATATCTTTATAAAGCGTAGAAGCAAATTTCAAAAACTGTATAAAGTACATGAATTTCAAATTCAAAATGCACCTAAGTATGTCCGTCCGTAGTAAAGCTAATTCGGTTATCGCGCACTACCCGAATAATTTTATCGAAGACAGAAACGATTTTGATTTATTTTTAAGGGACATTCCATATCTTCGCCTTGTGGTTACCAAGAAATGCCGAGATATGGCGTACAATCGTCTCGGCAATTGATTGCTTTTTTCTTGTTGGCGATGTGGAAGCTTCCACTTTTTTCAACCAATATCTGAACGATTCTTTGAAACATTAAAAACTAAATTAAACGGCTTTCAACCCAACAGTGTATTCGCCAACTCGCCAAGGAATTGATATTACATTACTTACGGAATGGACGCGTGGATACGAAGTTTTGACTTAGCTAACCATAACAAAAATATGACATATACAGTGTTTTGAGTTTTTTCTCTATTACTGCGTTACTGCGCACAAGCGAAGTGCGATCAACAGATAAGTCAGGTAAGTACGCAGACGAATAGTTTTATTATTATCAGTATTGAAGAGAATGTTAAGGAAAAGTCAACCGTATTTTCCTTTTTTTTTTTTTGTTTATATAAGCAGGGTAACAAATGGATAATGGAAACCAGAGGAAATGTGTCGACTTTGTCCTAAAATTTCAATTAATTATCAATAAATAAAAAAAACTTCAGAAAAAAGTATGCTGTGAACGGAAGGGCAAGACCTTGAGTGATGGCCTACAGTTTGTTAGTTAGAATTGCATACACATTAAGTGAAATGTTTGTATTTTCTATTCTCATCTTGGATTTGCAATTTTATTAGGCAAAACAAATGCTGGCCAATTAATTTCGTATACACTGTTGTGGAAGCATTTGTTCGTATTCATCTTGATATGTACGAATATCGCAAGTTATGTGAACGAAATATCTTTCAAGCGCTCTGTTACTGAAGCAGCGTTCTGTCTTCTTATGATATACGGGTTTCGCTATTGCATTCAACTTTGTTTGTATAGGCAAACACTTTATTCTTGCTTACACTTAACCCTTTACTCTTTTCAACGAATTGACTTTAAATTTATTGTTTATATTCGTAATGGACGCAATTCATTAAAATAAAAACAAAAAAAAAAGGTGGAAAACTTAAAACAGCAACATTTATCATTAACGCAATTCATTTGCCGCTTCCTTTCCTATAAATTTGCATACACTCGCTGTCTCATTGGCGGGCATAAGCAATGCATAAAATAAGTTCTTTATGTCAATTTATTTCATTACAGAAAGTGCATGAAAACTGGTATTAAAATTACAAAAAAAAAAAAAATAAATAAATAAGAAGAAGAAGAAGAAGAGCCGCGAAAACGTTGAAGAGGAGCAAAAGACTTAGGTCTCTCTTACGCTACTCACCAAGGCCTTCTCAACTATGCTAAATGCACAGCGCCCGAAATTCTTTTCCGTCAAGCAGCAGAATTGCTTTTTTTGCTTTGTCTTAATTATTTACATAAACCTTTTAAGTTAATGGATGCAAATCTTTTGTGCAGAATTCAAATGCTTTTTCATTATACCATAATCGTCGTTTATTTTTTTATCTAAATTTTGGTAATTATGAGATCTATTACGATTTATAACTCAACTCAACAGTTGTGTTATACTCTTTTGTCGATCTGATATCTTACTTCTCCTTGCAATTCAGAAGATTGGTTGAGTGAATTAAAGACACAGAGCAATTACTTAAAAATGAATGTCACAATCGAGACACGACGTACAATGAATAGGATTGTGTTGTGGAAAGACCACATGTATATGTTATTAGCAACATATCCGAAGCCACTTATTTGCACGAAGCGCTCCTCCCCCTCCTCCACCGAATGCAATTGCGCCACAAGAACACGTATTCTGAATCATTAGCTTGCGCTGTACGCTGCACATGGCCCAGTCTGTTCGCCAAACAGAATCTTCGGAAAATCTTCGGCGCAATTGATTTCTTCTATTTTCCGAATAAAAGTTACTGTAGGCGTGTAGGAATCATAGTCCTTTGAAAAATTTAGGTCACTTCCAAATTCTTTTGCCAAATTTGTAGGGGATATCTTCATTTTCGCTAACGGGAAATGTTTAGCACAGATATTACATAGTCGGGCAGACGGACAGATGCACAAATGAACGGACGGACATGTTTAGGTGCATTCCAAATTTGAAACTGGCCAAGAATTCATATACTTTATGGGATTTTTGAAGCTTGTTTCCTTTCGTCTTGTAAGGGTGTCGAGCAAAAATTAAACTTTGATACACTATAATGCTGGATAGGTGTGGATATCCCATCACCATTTTGGTGCTACAAGTGACACCGCCAATAGTAACGAGCAAAAAACCAATTTTTTATTACTTTTGAGAGTCCTCATTTTACGTAGTACTGTAAGCGTGTCCTTCGACCGATTTGATCCATTTTCAATACCAACCAGCGTGCAAGAACTCCCAATGCCTCTGACAAATTTGAAGTCGATAGCTTTCTTTTTGCGGCCAGGAGAATGGTCACAACAGACATTACACAGAAGGACAGACGGACAGACGTACATGCTTAAATCGATTTGATGCTGATCAAGAATAACAAGAATACTTTGTGGGGTCTCTGATGTTTTCTTTTGGGCGTTGCAAATGTTTTGACTCAATGAACATACCCCTCATCCTTCGGTGATGGGTATCAAAATTCATTGTTGGGCGATTCAATCATAGAGGATTGAGAACTTCAAACTTTTTAAATCACGGCACCTTATTCTAAAATATATCACTTCTCTGAGTAACTCTTGTGATTACCGAGTGGCCCTTAATAAGCATATTTTGGATTTTTCGCTACTTTTCTTTACTTTAGCTCGGGTTTTTTGTGCTGGGGGATACGACGACAACAAATTGACAAAATTTCATTCAAAACATATTATATTTTTAATTTTAAAAGTGAAATAATTACATGCTAAATTAATTAACAAACAATAATGCGAAAAAAAAATTCAAATCTTGAGAGCATTTCGTGTTAAGCATTTCAACTTTAACCTTAACTGATGTTTTAAGGACAAAGGGGAAATGTCTCGTTAATATTTCATGTCATAATTATTGTTTTCAATTAAATTTAGTGCATTCATGTCAAATGTCCTGCAAATTTCCGACCGTTAACACATTAACACCACACAACACTGTGTGTGCAGATGTGTTTCTGCAATTTTGAAAATATTCAACATATAAATAGGGTTCCGTGCAGTATGCAAAGGCAATTCTCAGCAGGGCATTTAACCAGAGAATTTTTGAACAAACGCAAAACTTGATTTTGTCCAACAGAGCAAAGTTTGCTTGGTGTCCAAAAGGCCTTTAACAACAACGTGTACGTACGTTAACTGTCTCTGCAGCTTTAAGTAAGTAATGGTTAAAATTTCACGAACTGAGTCGTTCCAGTAAATTTTAAATTTAAGGGCTTTAAATGTATTTCCCTTTCCAGATTTCTTATCTAACTTCGCTTCTGTATCATTATTCATTAGTGAAAATTATTATTCCAAGATAGGGTTTAAAGGGCATTTACTTACGTCTGAAATTCAAAGCCGAGCACAAAACACAATCAATGTCATCTACAATAAAAATGTTTGGATTATCGTCACCACCACCATTGCCACAACGCAAACTTCCTGCGACAAATTGTAAACGGTCAAGTGCGTTGAAAGTTTCAGCAAAATTCAAAAAAATTATCCAAACTGTTAATGCATTTTTAACGGGCTTCTTTAACGAATCCACTATACATGGCGTCAAATATGTTGCGAAATCGGAACTGACAGCAATCGAAAAGTAAGGAAATGCCTTCGGTAATGACTATGCAGCCAGCCAATGAGCTGTAATACTAAACGTATAGGTTGCAGTATAGCGAATCTTCGATTGTTGATTTGCTGAATGATAGAGGAAGAAGAAGACTGTAGGATTTGGTGTGAGAACTTTCTTAACACTAGAGTGTCTAAGTAAACATGAGACTTCGTATGCCACCGTTTTAGTTAAAGGAATGAAAAAACATTCTCTCAAAATGTCGTACGATTCCAATAATCGGAGCAGAGAACATATCAAAGCCCGAAGATGTTAAAAAATGTTGTCATTTTGTTCTACTTCCAGAAACGTCTGCCATGAAATTCGACAGTTCGGATGCTCACGTTTCCCTGAAAACACAAGATCATCCATATTCCCAGCCGAAAATTCGATGGCGAACGACAAAATTATTCCATCTACGTAGTTTTTCATTTTTATACCCACCACTATAGGATGGCGATGTACACATTTTGTTTTTCTCCATAATGTATGTGACAGCCAAGAGGAAGCTTCAGAGACCCCACAAAGTGTACATATTCTTGATCAGCGTGAAATTCTGATTTGATTTAGCCGTGTCTGTCCGTCTGTGACGTGTGTGTTGATGGTACTCTCCTGATCGCAAAAATGAAGATATCGACTTCAAATTTGGTAGAGAGAGTGAAAGTATCTGCGAGCAGGTTGGTATCGAAAATG
Organism: Glossina morsitans morsitans; assembly: GCA_001077435.1. Classification (NCBI taxonomy): domain Eukaryota; kingdom Metazoa; phylum Arthropoda; class Insecta; order Diptera; family Glossinidae; genus Glossina; species Glossina morsitans. Next base: position 15,622 of record CCAG010007147.1, on the reverse strand, counting down.
GGCCAAATTGGTCGGGCAGAAGCGCGCAGTGGAGCGTAAACTGAACGCAGCTCAGTTTTTTGTAGCAAAAATTTTTTTTTTTTTTTTTTTTTGATACGACAAAACACTCGTTTTCATGAAAATGAAAATGATTCAATCCATTTTCATCGGCTGTTCATCTCTCAGCCAAAGTACGTCGGTCTATCAAATTGCAAAGGAGATTACATGAACGAACACACCACACACACAGAGGCAAAAGAGACAGGTGTTAGATTTCTCTTGCAAAGATCCACTGTCGGTATATCATATAATTAACGTCCGCGATCACCCTTTCAATGCGCACACATGAACTCATTTGCAATCATACGACATAACTTTCTCGGCAAGAATTTTTGTACAAGTCTTACTAGTGCATGTTATTCTAGAGTAATGTGGCTCCTCCTCGTGACGACATCGATGTATTTTTCGATTAGAATTGGTTTGGAATCTGTTGATAAATATTACACCAAAAGTACTGTTGTTGGCTTGGAGCGTAATTACTATTATTGGAATACAACAATGCCAAGTGTAACGATTTGCCCATTGGCTCGACTAAATAGACGCCTATTTGATGACTACACTCGGTGAGTATTCATGTCGAGCAAACCGACAAAAATTACAAGTGTTCATTGACCGATTGACTGATTGACATTTGCAATAATTGACATGCAGTTGACATCAAACACTTTCTCTTACATCTACTCTGCTTTAAGGATATAAAATAGAATGGGACCTTTAATGTCCTTAAAGTGTGTAACACCTTACTTTTCATGAATACTCTTGTCACAGAAAATTTAAATGTCAAAGCATTGCTTGATCCACTTTTTTTTTTGTCATAAAATACTCAAGATTTTCACTTTGTTGTCATATAAAGGCTTCCTGTTTGTATTGGAGAGATTAAAAACTCACCACCCTTCTCATCTAAATTTTCCTTATTCAGCCACTTTTCCAGAACAAAAAAAAATATATATTAGGATTGGTCCTCATGCGTATATACATACATAATGGCGTACCAAAGTTTGTCAAAATGTGTTGAAAATTTTCGGTTGAATAAAATTGCGGGTAGAGAGATAGCAAAGGGGCGCATAAGCATGGGAACTTAAATCAGTCCAAAGATGGCCGCATCTCAAGTCTTTCTAGATGTTACCTATGTCCGCAAAAATTTAGTATGCCCTTAGCACAAGTAATGCTAATAGATACGTGTTCGTAGGGAAACTTTAAAAAGAGTTTTTACAACGAAAGTAAAGATTATTTTGATCAATGATCCGTCTGAGTGGCCGAGTAAGCAAAGAATCTCGACTACCAACTCAATGATCGTGGGTTCAAATCTCAAATGCGGTTGAGTTTTCAATAAAACCGATAACCTTAGGTAATAAATAATATATAACTTCATTAAAAAATGCATCCATTCACATATTAATCTGACTTTGTTTATCTTTTGGTAAAAAATTTCACACAGCAGGATGCAACACGTGCCATAGAAACATAAACAAAAAATGTTGCGGGGAGAATTTTTCTGAGCTTTTGTCCATTTTCATAGAAAAATGTATGGATTTTGCCTGCTAGCTGGGCCTTCCACGTATTAAGCCTTAGATGGTTAGTGCTTTAAGACTTTAGTCTTAGAATTTATTCTCTGGCTAAAGTGATAACAAAAACAATCATAACAAGAATGTAATAACATTTTGGTCAAGCGTTTTTATTGAAGTGTTAAACTAAACTAAATTTTCCATAATTTTTATCATTTTGCCGTATTTTCTTTATAGTCGAGAAAACATCAGCGATTCCGAAGCAAAAGTCTTATTCAATTTTCTAGAAACTTTGGCTAACACCACTTACAGTAACATCGATTATTTAGTGGGCAATGATGAGATTGATCGCTTGCTATATCGTTTGCAAATACAGCCCGAAAATTATATGCAATTAATTTATAATTTAACTGGGGATGACACTCTCCGCTTTGTAGCCGATATATCTAATTTCATGGATAAGATACATACCATCTCTGGAGATTTGTTTATAGGAACAAGGCAAATTCTCACCGAATATGGTCTGTGCTACATGACAAACACAATGTTATCCGACAAATACAGCTCACGTTACATGGTAGAAGGCATCTTACCGGATAAGGACATACAGACGTCGCCATCTTACATAAACGTGAAAAGATGCAGTTATTTTGAGAATGACGTCAACTATAATGTCTTAGGCTTTGACACATCACCAATAAATGTAAATACGAGAATAACCATTAACTAGAAAGAGAGAGAGTGTGTGTGTGTGTGTGTGTGTGTGTGTGTAACATATTATACTTTAAAGGTTTTCTTGCACAGCCCTTTCGATGTGATGAAAGCCGATCAGAATTTAGGCTACACCGGCGAGTCGCTGCAATTACGAGTCACAAGCACGGAAATCGTTACGGAAGATGAATTTGAATTTGGTGCGGATGTTAAGCGGCGCAAATGTCGTTTCCAGCATGAGAATAATTTAACTCACTTTCCGATATTTACACGCAACCTTTGTCAGCAGGAATGCCGCTTGAATTTGGTCTTCAAGGTTTGCAAGTGCATACCACATTTTTATGCAAAGAGCGGTAATTGGGAACAACTGAAAGTCTTTTACTTTACAAGTACATTTCTTTTTCTTTTCCGAAAAGTTTCTAATCCCAAACCTGTGTGCGACTATAAGACGCTTAAAAATTGTTTGGGACAACATAAGGGTAGATGTGAACATTTTTTACACACATAAACATATTCAATATTAACTTATTAACTATTTTACTTTGTTTTTTTTTTTTTGTTCTACTTGTTATTTTTCTTCTTTTAGACTACTTTGTTAAATTATACCGTACAGATAAGGAAACAAACAAAAAAATTATGGCCGAATGTTATTGCTATCAAAACTGTGTGGACTCAATGATTTCTATCCGCACAAAATATGTAAGATTTCCTATTTACCACTTAGCTTAAGAATAAGTAATGCTGAAGGAAGGCAATGTTGTGAACAAATATTAGCTAAGACTTACGATTATTATACCCACCACCGAAGGATGAGGATGAGAGGTATATTCATTTTGTCAAAACGTTTGCAGCGCCCGGAAAGAAGCATCAGAAACACCGCAATGTATATATATGCTTGATTAATATCAAATTCGATTTAAGCATCCGTCCGTCACTCTGTCTGTATAAAGTCTGTTGTGAACATTCCTCTGGCCGCAAAAATTAAATTTGCTAGACACAATGGAAGTTCTTGCACACAGGTCGGCATTGAAAATGGATCAAATCGGTCGAAGGACACACTTACAGTACTAGGTAAAGCGAAGACACATCCATTTTTCAAGAATAATAAAATAGCGACTTTTTGCTCGTTACTCGTAAAGAATAGCCTATAATTGTACGAAAATGTGAACGTATATTCTCCTGACGATACTATAGGACCTGTTTAAAAATGGTGGTGGAATGCACTGACCACGCCTATCCAATATTATATATACTCTTGATCAGCATCAAATTCTAAATAGACTTAAAAATGTCCATTTGATCGTCTGTGTGTCTGTCCGTTTGTGTGTAACCGCAAAGTATAGCAGCAAAGGATTGTTCTCCGCTGACTGCGAAACTTTTCGATATATTTGGCACTTTGAACATACTCTTCCGAAAGAGATGCGGGTCTACTAACGCAGAACGTTGTGTGGCAGGATTCCGATTGTCTGTCTATATGAGTTCACCAGGTTTACCTGACTTATTATATCATTTTACTCCTGTCAATATTCAGAGCATTGTCTTCTTTCTACAACGACTTTGGTGCCGATGTTGGTGGTTGGCTTTGGGCTTTCGAAATGAAATGCCTTTTTTGCTAGCAAAAGCGACTTACTCTCATGCAATTGAACCAGTATTTCGCCCGTGAGGTGTCGTTGGCAGCATTTCAATCTGCCCCTCATTCAACTTATACGACGCTCGAAATGACTTTAGTAATTCTGCCACCACGAATCTATACCGCAGTACGAAGATTTCAAATTTGAGAATCCCGAGCCTGCATCAAGATATTTCAAAAATTTCGGCACATTTACGAATCGCATATAAATCGCATTACGAAGCCACATAAACTTGTTTTTTCTGTTTCGTATCGATCACTGTTTACAAACCTTTTATTTTTTATATATTTACTTACATCCCCCTTCTCACAGATAATGGCCAATACAAATGCCTTGGTAGGTGGCACTAGCTTACTTTTCGATATGGTTGATCTGCCTAAAGAACGGCTCATAAGACGGATAATATTCTCATTCCAGGATTTACTCGGTAATAAAAACGAACTTCAAATTGAAGTCATAAACTATTAATCAAACTTTTTTAACTAGTATCACTTGGAAGTTCTGCCGGTCTTTTCTTGGGCTTCAATGTCATGTCGTTGGCGGAATTTCTCTATTACTTTGTCTTAAAAACCATAAACCTTCTAAAAAGAGACTAAGGAACAACCACCGATAACCACGACCCACGTTGGGCATTAAGTTTTAATGCAATTTTCGATTAGAAAACAATTTTCCTCAAATCAGGCAAATGGAAATAGACAATGCGGACAGGTACGAATGAAATATAAAAATGGAAGAAGAACAAATGACATATTGAACTATAAAGCGGCGCATACTTAAATTTCTTAAATATTTATCCGAATTATTGTTTTTAAGGCTTACTTCCAATCAAGTTATTAAGTTTATGATTAACTAGCAGAAAGCATGAAAATAAAAAATATTCTCAGTTTTGTTCGCATTGTAGGCGTGTCCTTTAACCGTTTTGGCCACTTACAAATGCTATTGCAACTGATATGCAAGTGAGAGCTTCGTTTCTGTCAACGGGAGAATGTAATGTTAAAAATCCCATGATGATCTCTGTTAAAAATATAAATCCAATGGTAATCTCTATTAAAAATATAAAAAGAAGATCCACAGAATCCTCTCTTGTAACTTGATAATAACTTGCAAATGTCTGCAATCCTTTTCGTATTTTTACATGAAACTTGACACAAGTATGTCCCAGGATTCTCCATTCAGAATTCGGCTGAAAAATTAACTAAGTAACGCGACACCAATAACTCATATTCTAATACCTTTAAAAACAAGTACCATTTACAAAAATAAACAAAAGCTCGAAAACGTTCTACGAAAATAAACAAAAGCTCGAAAATGTTCTACGAAAATAAACAAAAGCTCGAAAATATTCAATGAAAATAAACAAAAACTCGAAAATTTTCTATGAAAATAAACAAAAGCTCAGAAAAATTTTCTCGGCACCATTTTTATTTTGTTTATGTTTCTATGGCGGGTGTTTAAATATAAATATAATAAAAGAAATTAACTGAATACTAAATATGCTAACTTTTTTAAATATTTATAACAAATGATCAGAAACAAAAATAAACATTTCTATTAAAGTTTAATTTACATAGGACGAAAGGGCAATGTTTCTTAGTTGAATTAAGATTTATTAAAAGTAATTTTTCAAATTGTTTTATTAAAACTTATTACATTGAAGCTAATTTTCAAATTATGAAGCAATGAATTAAAATAACTAACGGTCTTCGTAGAAGAATCACAGTAATTGGAATATGATTAATAAAGTGAGTCGAAAACTATAGTTTAGTATAGTAGCAAGGCGCATAGGAAAATTGGCCGACGTGCCGGTTGATTAATTTTTTTCTGTTTGCATTTTCCATCGCGTTGATATTTTCACACCCTCTGTGATAATTTTGATAAAAAGCTGCCAAAGTTTTTTAAAGCATTTTAGCGCCATAACGGAATATAATAAGTTTTTTAAAAGCGCCACTAAGGAACCGACTTAAACAACAACAAATGTGCGACCCTATACTTTTATATACTTGTATGTACTACATATTTTACTACATAATTTACTGTTATGCATGCAGATTGTGTGCAGAAAAATGAAAAGCAACAATTTGAATGCAGAAAACTATTCTGGCAACACTTATTTCGATTGAAAAAATAAAAAACCAGCTAAATACCGCAGATATACGATTTCTAATTTTTCCTAAAATAATGTATTGTATACATTTTAAAGATATCTAAGATTGCTTTATACGTTTTCTACTTTTTCTAATTTCTAAAATGTTTAAATAAAATTGGTAGTGATAAAAGTAGAAAAATACCAATAGTTAATAAAGAATCTTTATTAATTCATGCAAGTTGCCGCTTCTGGATTGTATTTTGATCATAATTCATGCAAAGTAACGTTTCTGGATTGTATTTGATTATAACTCATCCAAGGTAACGTTTCTGGATTATATATACCCGACATATCGATCTCCACCTGTTACTTTCTAAGAGGAACTTTGCCCAATCTTGCTATTTTACGCTGCAATTCATTTTAAAAAACATTGCCACCCTTTTACATACAACAATTTATTTTTGGCAATCATTTTGATAAAAATGCCGATTTTGTGGAAAATCATATATTTAAGAAATCAAAAAGCAAGTAAGACCCTATTGACAAAAATATATTCACATTTTAAGGAGAATTCGAGTAAGTTTAATATATTCTAAGTAATATAATATATATATATAAACAAGTATAATATAATAAATAATCAACAAAAGTGTTTTTGTATATACGAAGGGAAGCTGACTAATGAAATATCTCAACAAAATAAGATACAAAATCCTTTACAAGCTTTGCGAAATTTGGCGCGCCAAGGTAATTGTTGTCCGGCCGTACAACACCCTCCATATAACATCTTCCGCCATTACACAACTAAAGCAAAAAGAAGTCTTCTAAAGCAGGATGAAAGTAAAATTAAAGGTAAGGAAGATTAATTGCTTTCGAATTATGACTCATTATGAGATTTTTTTTTTTTTAGTTTATGAACCAAAAATTTCAAATTCTTCGAAACAAAGAGTTTACGCTTGGGGCCTTCAGGAAACCGGTGCATTAGGATTACTCACCGATGTGAAAAAAGCTCAAGAACGTTATACAAGCATAGTACATCATCCTACACGTTCGCAGTTTTCGGTAAATAACGAAGTCTTAGATATAACTGCAGGTTATGGATTCTCAGCGTATGCTGTCCAACGTTCCGATGGAGAAACTCTATTTGGTTCCGGTCTCAATACAGACTCACAGTTAGGTTTCCAAGTCACAAATCGCGCTCAAGGCATGCACAATTTGGATATTATAATCTATCCTACGGCTATAAAATTACCGAGAGTTGAGGGTGAAGCAGACAGCGATATGATGGTGCGTTGTATGTCAGCGGGAAGGGCCCATTTGATAGTAGTTACTCACAATGGTACAATTTTCACGATGGGCAATAACTCATATGGCCAGTGCTGTCGCACTATTATTGAAGACGAGGTATACCGTGGAAGTGCTGTTATTCATCGAATACCGGAAAAAGATATTTGTGGCCCAGAAGATGAAATTGTAGATGTGGTCTGCGGGCAGGACCATACAATGTTTTTAACGAAATTAGGAAAAGTTTACACTTGTGGCTGGGGTTCAGATGGTCAAACTGGCCAAGGTCATTATAATACGACCGGTACTATAGTCCAGGCAATGGGCGATATTAGCGGAGAAAAGATTGTTAAATTGGCTTGTTCCTGCGATTGCGTTTTAGCTTTAAATAATAAGGGAGATTTGTTCGGATGGGGCAATTCGGAATATGGTCAATTAAGTGATTCGGACGTAGATAATACACAAATAAATACACCAATCCATCTTAAACTAACGCAAGGAATAGGAAAGTTAACAGACGTTGCCGCTGGTGGATCGTTTTGTATGGCTTTAAACGAGGAAGGTTTGGTATACACATGGGGCTACGGTATTCTTGGCTTTGGTCCTCTTGTAGAGCAATCTTGTAAGCCACAGCGCTTGCTGCCACCACTGTTTGGGCGCAATGACTTTAGTAATAAAACTTGCGTGGTTTCAATTGGTTGCGGCGTTTTCCATATGGGGGCGATAAACTCTGACGGTGATTTGTTTATGTGGGGTAAAAATCGTTTTGGTCATTTAGGCTTAGGACATAAAAAGGATCAATTTTTCCCCTTTAAAACCGCAATCAACGGTAAAGTAACCAAAGTAGCGTACGGAGTGGATCACACGCTAGCTATTTGTAAGGCCTTCATTTAATAAATACATCAAATAATTTCCGAAAGAATCTTGGCTTCGTCAATTATAATTCCAATTTATGTCTGGAATCTTATTTGCAGTTAACTATCGGAGTACCCATTAAATGTGTAACATACATTGTCTTTCATTTTTAAAAAATGTCTTTTCCATAATAAGAATCCTTTTCTGATTTCCTTTCAAGCAAAGCTTTAAGTTAAAGCTGACCCTGATTGCATTGAACTGAGGAAATAAGAATTCTCATAAAAGCTAATGCAAAATAAATTAAATACTTGAAATAAATAAAATATACATTAATAAGTCACACGATATATGGAGATGGTAGAGAGAAGAAGGCTACGTATTCCCTGCATTGTCCTGAGTTCTTGTCAACGGAAAGCTTTTTATAATTGTATGATAACAACTGTGTATATAATTTGTATATCACTTTCGATGGTGTTATAAATGCGTTATTTATTTGAGAAATTCATTTGTATGTTCCCATTTCTTCCCAATAAAAAGATGAACATGTTCACCCCGTAATTTAAGATATTTATCCATGTTTGTTGCAACACCAAGCTCAAGTCAAACACTTATTTAAGAAACTTTAGATCCTAAAGGTCTCTACAACAGTAAATAAAGTCTTGAAATAGCAATAAAGTTTTTTAAATAAAAATAAACTACAAAATTAAATAATTTATGGTGACGTAGAAATTTGCGGTTTTGGAGATGAAACGGCCATCGAAACATTTTACGCTTATCTTTAATTTTTGTGAATCGCCGACCAGCTAAGTATGACTGCATCGATCTGAGAGAAATTTGGATCGGAGCCCTGTATTTATATTACTGGAGAAACCGAAACGTAAAGAAAAGGTGAAATCAAATTTGGAAGAAAAATTCTCAATGATCCCAACGTAAATGAAGGTAAGTGGTTTTTAAAATTTGTGAAGACACAACATTTAAGTTAACCCAATATTTTTTAGCTTCAGTGTCATATAATCAGTGTAGAACTGGGATAAGTGAAAACTATCATCATTGGGATGAAGATGACAATGACTTATTTGTCTCCATAAGCACACAAGAAATCCCAGTAAATAAGCAGATAACCCAAGGTATTTTTTGATGTTGCTCATATTTTTTTTTTGCTTATTTTTTTTGTTAGCTTTAAGGTAACCAAAGGAACAATAAGAACTTGCTGCTGAGAGAAAGTAATGTTACATTAGGACTTCAAAAAGCCAGCGGAGAACGGCAGGAGTTGGGAGAAGGCAAAAACGCAGTTGGCGCGAATGAAACTTTGATTGAAAATGAATTGGAAGTAGTGAAAAATAAAATGCATCAACATGAGATGGGCAAGGTCAATAATCCGGTTAGTTCGCTTGTTTCAACAGGTTTTTCAACAGCGAACGGTAAAAAGATCTCCATATCGGAAGAAGGCCAGAAATCCGTACAAAATATTCTAAGGCAATTTCAAGATAATTTGCAAGAAACGGATTATGAAACTGAACTAAAAGATATAAAAGCATGGAATCCAAGTTTAGAAAAACAGCAGTGCGCAAATAGAAAACAAAACAAGCTTTCAAGCGGCTACAAGAAAAAGAGAATTTCAAAACTGTTTACAAGAAAAAGACTGCGCAACTGATTTAAAAAAAGATCGGTTGGAATGCAAATTTAAAAAAATGGCAAAGAGCAGTGCACAACTCGACAAAACCACAAGTTTTCAAACGGCTAATGGCAACAATGTGCTCATATCAGAGAAAGAGAAAAAACTTATGGAAGGCTTGGTAAATGAATTTCATCAAAGCAAAAGTGATATTGAAGATAATCTGTTTTGTTTAAAAAATAAAATTATTTCCAAAAAGCAAAGCATGTTGTCTGGAGAAAAAATTTGAATACATCTTTAACAAGCAGAAAAGAAGATTGGGATTACCCCAGCTGTAGCAAAAACGATGAAGGAAGTGGAGAGGTGGGAAGCGACATCGTAGACAAGTGAATGGGTTCCTACTCAAAATAATTCAAAGCAATTTGAATGCAAACAGACCGACGTGGAGCATTCGGTTTTAAATGTTCCTATAATGATTCGTAAAAATAGCATGTTGCCATTAAATCCCAAATTAAACATCAGAAATCAGCCAGAAGGATTGTCTACTCCAAAAACGATGAGTAATAATTTAAGATCACTCAAAGAACTCTGTGAGACACCTAATAGAAATGTAATACAAACCGAGACTACGACACCCGAATTAGGCGAGTTTGTTAAAAATGCTGGGGAAATAAGCACACTATGCAATAGGAAATTCTTGGGCTTAAGACGTACTCGTCCTAGTTCAAAGAAATAATGACAATAAAGAGAATTGATGAAATAGGCAATCGTTGTGTTTAACTTTTAAATGTTTATTTTATCTACTATATAATATTACTATATAATATTTTAATAAATTATATTATTAATAAATAAACTTTAATAAATAAAACTTAGCCTTACGAAAGAGTATTGAATTTTGAACTACTTTTTGCCTGAACAATTTAGTATACTTGCTTAAATTTTTGCTTAAGCACTATAAAAATTTCAAAAAAAAAAGAATAAAAACTTTAATTTTTGCTCTTCTTCGAAATATCAAATTAACTGCAGAAATAAATAAATAATAAATAATTATCTTTCGCTTTGAAAGGTTTTTTGTCAGGCCGTAAATTCTGCGAAATCAAAATTTTTATATATTAGTATATTATTATTTTTATTATTATTTTATCATTTATTTATTTAATCAATTTTAATCGATATTTTTTTATCGGAGAATGAAGATATCGCAGAGTTGCTTGTTTATTTATTACAAAACAAAGTGGCAACGCAGTCGGCAAAACAACTTGACTCGTCTCTGTTAAATTGTAAAGCAATACAAACAAAACAAAAAAGCTCATATGAGTATGGGGTAATTGGTCAAATAGAAAAAGTTGATAAGTTGATCATCTAACATCCCGAAAAATTTAATTATTTTAATATAATTGTTAATAAATAAAACTTTTGCTCGAGTTTTTATTGGCAATGTCTCCGTTTTTAACATAGTTGTGAACGCTGTCCACGTTTTTAACATTGTTGTGGAGATGTTTTTATGGGACCGCGTATAGTTTAACATCTCTGTTTTTACGCGTTAACATGAATTTTTGAGACCAAAATTTGATATTTTTGATATTTGGTGTCATCTGCAAATAACAAACCAGCTGAAATGCGAAGTAAATAAAATATTTGCAGAGAGTTGGAAAAAAAGACGAATACATCGAAAAAACAAGAAAAAGAATTGAAGAATAAAAAGTAACATTTTTTGGCTGCATCAAGGAGACCTCCAGTGGTCAGAGTGAACGGGGTCAGTCTTGGGTACGAGGAAGACCTCAAGTACCTAGGTATTGCCGTGAATGATAGGGCAAGTTTATTCTGCACCTTGATAAGGTTAAGTGTAAACTTTTGAATGTGGTAGGGTAGATTCGTTGCATTCTACGGTGCGTCTTCCGGGTTGTATAAGACGCTCTGTTTGTTGCTCGTGCAACATATGGAGCTCCTGTGTGTTGCCCGGACGTCCTGTCTGTTGTGCGGCGAAATAGATTTGGAGCTGTCAGCGCATAATGTTGTTGGCGTGTCTGCCCGTTTGTAAATCGGTCTCAAGTGACGCTCTTATTAACGCCTATAGGTTAAAAGGACCGCCCTTACTTGACGGGCAAAGAACTCAGGATGTAGAGAGATTAAGTTCTAGGGAGCGTGAATCACTATTAAAAGAACGTGTCCGTGCCTTATGACAATCACGTTGGGATAATAGTGAGAACGGTAGAGTTACTTTTAACTTTAATCGTGATGAATCGTTTGTAGAAAATCACCCGCGGTTTAGCTTTAGCTTACATGAGCGGGTACTAGCTTATCACCCACGGATCTCTGAATACATTTTTGCATGAAAGAGACCATTTTGAAACTAGGACTTGCCTACGTGGCGATCTGTCCGAAGACTATGAACATGCGTTGTTGGTGTGCCCTGAGTACTTTGCATTCAGAGACTTAGAGGCTACGGGAGTCAGGGTAGTTCACAATAGAATCAATTATAGTCTGACTCTCTCTACTCCTGAGACGACAGCTGCACTGAGCATATTTGCACCTGGTGTTTTCCTCAATTGCCGGCTTTTTCGACGAGGTTTGGGTAACTCTGTCTAAGCTCTGCGTTGACTGGCGTATTCATAGTTTATTTGGCTGTCACTGACCGGCTGGGGGCGAGCCGCGTGGAGCTCCATAAGCCTTATCAGAGGCTACTCCTCGACCTAATATTGCGGAAACCCGTTCCCACGTTTCCTTGGATTGCTATGGTTATTTGAACTTGGTTTGGGCTTTGCTCACACATCCCCACAAGGGTATAGTTTCCCTTATTAAACGAAAGAGATTGGGATAGGCCTCCTCCGGTCAGTGAGAATACGATATCCATGCGCATTGTATTGACTGGTTTTGTTTTCCCGCAGCTTCATCTGCAGATTCTATCAGACAGAGATCGTATCAGGTCGTATAAGACCTGATGTAAAGTCTGGCAGGGGACTTTTGTTATCCTTCTTTCACAATTTTTTTTTCTTCTTTATATTCGGTACCACGGGTGTCAGGAGCCCCCGAAGGAATCTTCTAGTTTCGGCCTGATTGCGGGAACGGCCCATTGTGGAAGTTTCGTGGTCGCGGTGGTTGGCTCAAAATGCGGGAAGAGCCTCGGCTCGGTGTGGAGTTGTATAGCAACCGGGTGTCTGATCCAAAGAAATGCAGAGGTTTTAGACACTCACTCGCCCTCACCATGGGGGGAGGTACACCCATCTCCACTGGGTGGAATCTTTCCTCGGGGCGCTGAGTGTGCGTTTCCACACTTCGGGCACCGTGGAGTTAAGCATTCATGGTAGGTATCCACGTTAAACACTTAGAGACACCTGTACGCTGACGATGTTAAGCTCTTTTCTTCCTTCTCGTTGGTTTCCCAATCATATCAGTTTCAAATTGACTTACATAATTTGGCTACATAGTGCTTATGAAATTTTATAAAATAAATCTAAAAAAATTCAAGAAGCTTTCTTTCTCAATGGGGGAATCATTCAATACTAAGTATTTCATCGATTCACACAAGTTGGAAAATGTATATTCGTTCAGCGATTTAAGGGTTCCAAGCGACCAAAAAACACGTTTTAATTTACACATTGAGCTCTCTTAAAATAAGGAAATTAAAAAAAAGTCATAAAGAAGGAAAAGAAAACTATTCTATGAAATCATACGTTCATCAGAATGTTCATTTTCGGGTAACTGCCAATCTGTTAAAAAACTATCAAAGTAAAGTAAAGAAGTAAACAAAGAGAAGAAGAAGAAAAAAGTAAAAAAAACACCAGGTGTTCAATACGTTCAATATATGGTTTCATAGCCGAAAGATGGTAGTCGACTAGGTCCGCTCTAGGTTTCATTAAAAGGTGATCCAAAGAGCTTAAGGATCCTTACATTACAAAAGGGCTATACATGTGCTTAGTTAAATCAATCTTGAGTATGACTCTCTTGTGTGGTCTTCTTCCTATAGGTGTTATGTAGGTTCAATTGCATTAATTCAAAAGCAATTCTTGCTGTTTGGCCTTAGGAGTTTTTAATGGGACCCGCTTGTCTCTCTGCCTCATTATGAAAATAGGTTGCTTCAGTTATCATTACCAACACTTGAGAAACGTAGATTTATTCTTGACGTTTCCTTCTTAATTAAGTTATTTAAACTAAGTTGCAATCGTAACATCTCGCTATGGCTCGAAAATTAACTGGTATTGTTTACAATTGTCGGTTGTCAAACTTTTGCGTGTTTGCAGTGGCTTAAGAGTTTACTTGCAACTTGGACCTGTACTGGATGTGGTTGTGTACATGCTTTTTTTCTTATTTGTTTATGCATAAATTATTTTTTTTTCTTTACTTCTCCTTATATACTTTGTATTAATTATTAATATCAATTAGCATAAGATTCACCTCTAAGAGTCTATTGAATTCGGCTCTTTATTTATTTTAGCTGAGTTTCATGTGTAAATAAACAAATAAATAAATAAATATGGGAAGTGGTAGAAAACGTTATCCGATCAGCGTCACTCGCAATAGCGTCCATCCTTAGGGCGGAACAGGTCACTGAAAGCTCTGTGCCTCCTCCTTATATATCGTTCCTTTCTTTTTTTTATATTTTTCTCTCAGTACACTGGCGGATATGAAAAGATATCAGTTGACCGTAAACCATGCCAATGAAAACTTACTTCTCGTGGAAAATAAAACAACAAAAAATTGACATTCGAATTCAACAGTAGCCATTGCTATCGACATTTTTATGTCCATGCGTGCGTTAAATTTGCACTCCATCTGCACCGTTCATATTTGAATAAAACTTGAGCAAGAACGGTAGCACTATTTCCTGCATATGTTTTATAATTTGGTGCAATAATTTAAGTTTAAAAATGGACGCAACCCGCCCATAATAGGTAAAGAGTTTGGAGTTGAACTGATATCCTTAATTTGGGTTTGCCTTTCTTGGGTGTGATTTTAAATTTTATTCGATTTATGTTCAAAATGCATCACGAAAACTGAAAAGGGATTATTGAATTTGGATAAGCTAATCCACGAAAGTTTAAATTTGGATAAAGTGTTAAAATTTTAGCAAAGTGTAGCAAGAACGAAATAATCTGAGCACAATTAGTTTACGTTTCGCTGAATTGGTCTTAGAGTTAAAAAATTTGTGCCTGGCAACGTTGCAACTGAATTAATATAAAGTAGAGGAAAAAGACAGATGCGAAATCCGTCTGTGGTGATAAATGTGAGAAAGTTGCTTTGTAAAATTGTCGAAAATTTATAATAAATCAATAAACAGTGAAAATAAAATATTTACAATCTTTATTATTACAGTTTGCTTAAAGTACTTGTGTAAAAAGGAAAATAAAGGTATCAGTAAAATTGCCTATGAAGTGAATCAATAAATGAAAAAGTGAAAGATTCCAAAGAAATTAATTTACTTAATGTGAGTAAATACGAAAAATTTATAACGTTTGAGAAAAAATTGTTAATGAATTAATTCTTGAGTAAACGTGTAAAAATTCGGTTTAACTAAAGAATAATTTTAAAGGGGAAATTGGAGAATATTTTAAAAATATTTAATAAAACAATTGCTTATGACCACACCATTTGCCATCACTACCACTGAAAAAATTGCTTATTAGAGAAAGGATAAAAAGCGCAGCGGTTCTTTTCGTTTGGACAAAATGCGTTAAGGGCTGGGGCTGCTACAAGATAAGAAAAAATCATTTTGCTACTGCATTTCGTCTCTGGTAGGTACACACACAAAATATCAATCTATATCTATACACATATTTGTCCATGTAATATACCATATATATACTATATATGTATATACATATAAATATATATATATATATATATATATATATATATACATACAAAAAATATCCATCCATTTATCCATATCGTT
>CCAG010007142.1:0-57626 GCA_001077435.1 Glossina morsitans morsitans | reverse complement strand
CCGCGACCATTGAGTTGTTCGTCACGATCATGAGTTCGGGTACTTATGCGGACATTGTATGCATTTATGTAAAAAAAACCAAAAATTTTTTAAAAGCGGTAATAGCACTATTGTTGCAACGCATTTTTAAGTGGCTCTGTTAAGAGGAACTTCCTTCTTCTGCTCAGCTTTGGACTCAGATTTATTGTGTTACCTTGTGGCACTAGCTTGAAACGTGCGATGCCCCTCTGAATTCGTTTAATGTTTAAAATAGGTGATCTTTTCCGATTAATAGTAAAGACTTTGTAGAGGGAACTCAGCTTTCTCTTCCTTGGTCGTCTTCATCTTTCTCTCACTTGGTCGTCATATCGTTACTTGTAGATTTTCTATTCTTCTTTGTTTCTTTTTAATACAAAAAACAAAGCCAGATGTCAAAGGATGTTACAGGTCTATAATCCCTGCTTGCTTACATGGCTCAATTAAAGGAAGACTCACGCTTATCAACCAGATAGTGCTTGGGGGTGATGCTCTCAAAGCTTTTGTTGATTACAAGTCAACTGCTGTTACTTATAACGATTTTTTGAAAGCGTTCGACAAAATTGATCATAGTTTAGTGATCTTTATAACCAAATGCCTTGGCCTTGCTAAAAATATGGGTTGTTATCTGACTGTTCGTTTTCAAAGGCGCTTTTTAATTCTTGTCTTTCTTGTGTTATTCCCATTTGCTCCGTTGTCCTTCAGGGTAGGCATCTTGGTCTTATATTTTCATCTTGCTCTTATGTTTTCCGATGACGTTAAAATTCATCTTTCATATTCACTATCTTCAGTGCAACTTGGATAGTTTGTGCAACTGGTCATTGGCTGACGACATGTCTTTGAATTTAGAAAAGATGCAAGAAATTATTTTTGTGTTGGGAAAACTTGCTGCCTATTTTTATGTTCAATCAATAATTTCGTTCTTGCGAGCATATCGCGCTTTAACGACTTGGGAATTATCCTTGCCTCTAAACTTATGTTTATCATTCTCTTTCCTGGGCTCGCTTAAATTCCAATAAAAGATGTCTAAGGTGCTTGAAAACCCTTGCGCTTTTAAAAACTTATAAACCTCTGTGGTTAGACCAATCAACTAGTTTACCAAACTACGGATACACTACAAACTTTATTGAGTTCATTCAAAGTCAGTTTTTATTTTTGCTTTGATTGAGAAGACTTTTGGTGCCACTACCTCTTTACAAAAATAGGTTGAAGCTTAATGATTTACCCTCTCTTCAGAAAAGGCGAGAAATGTTGGGCATTGTATAAGTGCCCTAATTAATAAATAGTGACATTTCCTACCCGAGTTTGTTAGAAGACGTACCTTTCAACGCTACTTCTATGATACTTAGGCAATACGTCCCTGCCACACTCGATCACGGCTTATTCATAATCACTTTCTGCACCAATCTAAGCCTTTTTAACCATCTGTGTGTTTTGGTTTCTTCTGTTGTGTTGTGTAATTTTTGAGATATTTTTGTGAATTTCCGAATATCGACGCGATTTGGATGAACGCTACTGAAAATGGTTCAAATCGGATCACGTTTTCGAGCATTCTTCATATAACGCCAGTCACGTCCTCTGTAGCTACGTGTACAATTAAAAAATATGTTACCGCTTCTTTTACAAGAGCATATTAAGTTTTTGTGGATGTATACTACATCCAGGCGAGCTTGAGTTAAACCTATCATTTAGTATGGCGGTCGATTTGCATCCGCTTCATGAATCATTTTCAGAGTCAATTTAAACTTGCTTGTCTGTCTGTCCGTTTATATGTCCATCCGCCTCGATTTTGTATACGTATTTCTGAGTAAAACATATAGGTCGCAATTTTTGCGATATTTGGATGAAATATTACCATATACTACCATGCGTTTGGGCTAAGGATAAATGCTATTGAAAATGGTTCGGATCGGATCACTTACTGGAACACTTCCCGTATAACACTCTATTTAAAAAAGTTGTTTACATGGATAACTATATTCGGTGAATTGGTGTAGGGTATTTAATATTGCTCGTCGCCCACTATAATTTTTTTACTTATTTTTTTCATAATTTCTAAAAAAAATTCTTTCCAATTCCTTTCCAATAAGAAAGTTTTTTTTTGTTTTTGGAAGACTATTGTCTTCTAAGAAATTTTGCTTCTTATTAAATTTTTTAATTAAATATTTGTATCTTTGCTATTTAATACTTTTTCCAATTTACTTAACAAGCTCTGATGCTCTCTAAATTAGGCCAAACATTATTTAAAATATTTCAAGCGTATACATGAGGTGTTAAATTATTTGCATTACTTTCTCAAAGATTGCACATTAATTGAACACACACATGCAATGTCTCCTTTTGTTGACCTGGAATTAGCTATTTTTCATAAGCTGATTCCTTCTCTTGCGCCATAGCTCTTTCTATAATTTGCTTTCTCGTTCGCTCTCTCTCTCTCTCTCTCTCTTGACATCTACATTTAACTTATCAAGTATCTTAAGAAAAGTTAGCTTTGGATGTTGTCTTGAAAAGTTGAAGTATATAAAATGCAGTTTGAAACTATGGTAGATATTAGGTTAAACCAAAACATTTATATCCTTATATACTTTGTTCACCGAACATTTTCAGGACGCACTCAGACATTAAAGGAAAATTTTTCTGCATAATATGTTTGTGCATTCTTTTGTCGTTGTTTGAATGACTCTTTACGATTAAACTAACTCAACTAACCTAAATTGCGGGCTTGTTTTGGGTTAACATACTTTTTATATATTTATATTATATTTGCCAAAAAAAAAAGCAAAAAAAGCCGTAAAAGTGAGAAGAATGACATGATATTTTTTTTTTTTACTTTAACCATTTTTAACAATTATCTTTTACACTAAATTGGTTGTCTGCTGTGCAGTTAAATTTTAATTGCTGGATTTAGCTTAATACCACATTCACCCAGATTTGTTTGTAGTGCTAAAATGAAAAAAAAAAAAATTAGAGGAATAGTGAACTGTAACAAATTTAGAAAACAAAGCCAAGAGAATAGCTTCTATTTTCCACAAATACTTTGTCGCATTCATAAAGTGGGATTTTTTAGACAAAATCAAATTTACTTTGTCACACTCTTCTTATCTAATGGCATCGAATAGGTATGTTTAGTTTAATATAAACTTGGCGAAACTTCTAAGCGAAATAAAGAAAAAAAGAAGTAGAGATACTGTAGTGGGCCACGACCGACTATTAAATAACCTACACCACCCTATAGTTACTTATATAATGATTTTTCAAAATAACATATTATATGGGAAGGTGTCCAACTCGATGCCTTGCGTTGGCGTTTGTCGTTGGTCCAAAACATCAAAATAGCTCAAAAGTTGCGGCCAGCATATTGAAGACAAGAAAACAGGACAGATGGTCAGGCGGACGGACAAGCTTAGATAGATTCAGCAGGTGATCCTGAATATCTTGTGATTCCAGATCCAGTATGTCTATGCAGAAATTTAATATACTCTTGCACCGCAAGAGGTGCAGGGCATAAAATCGAAACTTTAATCAAAAAAGTGATTTAAAAATTCAAATCTTTCAAGTTTCCATTATTTTGAAAACTTAACCATGCACCTGACTTTATTTTTAATTACTTGATATTTTTACTGCTCCTTTTTTTTGTTGTTACGGCATTGGTTAAGAAATTTCGGTCGTTTCAACAAAGAAAATTTTATCGTTCAGTGCGCTTGCAAAACAAATCAATCAAAAATTTACGCAAATTCATCCTTTATTCCCAATTTCGATCTTGCAAATGTAATTTCTCAATTTGTACCGTCTTTAATAGCAAAAACTATTGGCGCAAAAAAGCTTTCATCAAACATGAACGCTTGGCTGATAACTAAGACAGTTGGAATTAAGCAAATAGGGGAGATTGTTGGACATAATCACATATTAGTAAATCTTCAGATAATTGTTAAAGAAGGGAAAGACAATCGATAGCTTATTTGAGGTATGGCTTTAAATGATATTTCAATTCTGATTATGCATCAAAGTGATCATGTAGCATGCACCTGTGCTGACAGGTTCTTCAAAAAGTTATTATAAATCTATACCTACCATATGCCTAGGCTCTGTCAATGATGCGTATTCGAAAAATAAGGTTCAACATTAACCTACTCGTGTACAGGTGCAACAGTTGCATATGTTTTTAAAATTTTTGTTAGTTCTCGACTTTCACATAAACGCCAACTTGAAATTTCCGTGTGGCATATAATCGTACTAATTGCAGGCCAGTGTTGTATTTTGATAAAAGTTTTAAACTTTATTGGACCGGCACTAATATTGATGGCTAAAATAATTATTTAGAAACTTCAGTAAAAACTACACTAAAGATGAGGCGGCGTTATGAAGAGACTTCACAGATTTTTGAAGACAAAGCCATTTCTCTCTATTGCATTAATATATGATTCCATGTTCTGTATAGCAATTTTTTAAAAAATTGTTTTGTAAATTCTAAACAAATTCTATAAGTTTTTTGAAACTTCCAGGACTTTTCACTTTTAACAATCGGGAGGTAAAACACCGAAGTGAAGACCTTATAAAACTGACAGCTTTAAAATGTACAATAATAACGAAACGATAATAACTGTTTTGACTCTGAAAGATATGTTGTAAAATACGCAAAAGTTTCAGCCCTACAGTATGCTTTTATTTCGCTTTTATTAATTGCGTCTTGATATTAAGTGTTTAGTGCGCCTGAAATTCGTTGTATTTTCAATGATTTTATCTTTCACTTTTTCTGCTTTCCATGTAGTTTAACTGAGAATTATATAAATAAATGGAGCAACAATCCTAAAAAAAAAGAGAAAAGAAGAATACTTGAACATACATGTATGTGAACGTAAAGGTACCCTTATGTGCGTTTTCTGCACTCTTTTTGCCCTATAAAAATAAATGTTAAGCGGATTAAATTTTAAAATAACAAAAGCAATCTACAGCGATATATATTTTTATATACAAGTACGTGGCTTTATGTATGATTTGTTTGATTGTCTTCGCATGCGAAAAGCATAAGCACTTTAAGAGATATATTTTCCTCGGTGTAAGAGCCTAAAAATATGGTAGATTTTTTTTTAATAATACGTAAATCGGTTTATTTTAACAAGTTGATAAAGCCTCATTACTACGAGGCAAGTGGAAAAGTTCGTGACGAGTCTGTACGCCACATTCTTGTTATATTTTTCTTGTAAAACCATTATCTTGTTACTGTACAACTTCTGAAATTTTTAGGCGAAGAATTCAATCATCGGCTTTTGAAGTCAATCCGTATAAAACGAGAATCAAGGTAGTCCAACGTGGCCATGTTTGGGCCGTAGAGCGGCTGGTCAAAAAATCCAGGTCAGCCTCTCTTAGCTTATACAAGGACATTGCAAATATTCGGGGACTTTCATATTCATCGGTTTTGTATGCTTTTGCTTACGATTAATGCTATCGCATTAGTTGTTTAAATGAGGAAGGATATAGTAGCTTATGATGTACAATTCTCCTCCAGTTCTATTGAAATTATTTCTCGCGGCTTCTAATCGAGGATTGTCACCGTTTATGAAAACAGTTTTGGACCTTATTACACATTATCGTCGTATGTGACCAGATCTTCGTTGTCCAAATATTTTCCAAAATGGTTTAATTCCATTTCGTTTTCATCCAAAATCAGTCGGACAATAGCGCATAGCATTTTTGACATCGACATTTCCAGAAAGTATGTGGCTTAGTTTCTAAATTCATTTCATTCCCATGGAACCAACGGCAGCGAAGGATCCCATTTTTTTTCACACATCCCCTCTCGAAGAAGGGAGTGCAGTCATTGTGTCGAAACGCTTGCAATACCAAAAAAGAGAGAGTCCACACAGATCCTAAACAATCTTTCGAATTTTGATCAGTATCAAGTTGTGGGCTGACTTAACAGTGCCCGTCTGTTTGTCTGCCGTTGTCTGTAATATTGGTGGTAAACATAAATATAAAGACATCGGCTCCAAATTTGACAAAAACATTGCCAGTTCTGACACGCACAGGGCCAAATCGATTAGAAGACACGCGCACAGTACTGGGAGCATCTCTGTCTTGGAAAGCAAAACAATAAGATTATTTGCTCATTACTCATAAACTACAACAACAACAATTTGTGCAATTTTCTGAGTGATTGTACTGAGCATCTGTGCAAAAGTTAAAAGAGTCGACCACGCCGTACCAATATTGCTAGGTAGCGAATTTTCATTTTTCTCAAGTTTGTTTTAAGATGAAGATGGTAAACATAAAACATTCCAACAAAGCCGTAACTTTCTTCGTTCTTGCCATTATCTAAGAATCTTGTATTTTTCAGACGTGCCACAATATGGCCTGATCGCGTCACTGCAACAAAGTTACGTTGCTCTAAAGCCACCTATTGGGAAAATGGCCATAAACTTTTTCCCGTGCCCGTTGTAAATGAAGATAAAAGATATTAAATTCTTTATGTGAACTACTGGAAATAATTTTTCATATTTTCGGAAGAAGAAGAAGAAGAAGAGAGTAATTTGTAGAAAGACGAAAGAACAACATATTAATAGCTGAAATGGAACGAGTTTTTTTATTTTATTCCAACTATAAACTATTTTAATAGCTACAATAGGTCTTATAAAGCCAAATATATAATTATACTTAAATATCTTAATATTCTAAGTGCACTAAAGTCAACTAAAGTCCATTACAGTCTTAAGTATTAAAATGAATCGTTTTTTAAATTTCTATTTAAAATAAAACGTAATCGTCAAGTGTACGGTTAAGAGGTGAGTGCCAACCTTTTCGTGATAATATGCAGAAGACAAATCCAACGGTTGATATGTCTAAGTAAATTTCACTAGAATGGAGAAATTTTTTTCTTATTTGCTC
Source organism: Glossina morsitans morsitans (assembly GCA_001077435.1). Taxonomy (NCBI): domain Eukaryota; kingdom Metazoa; phylum Arthropoda; class Insecta; order Diptera; family Glossinidae; genus Glossina; species Glossina morsitans. Next base: position 50,729 of record CCAG010007142.1, on the reverse strand, counting down.
TAAACTAACAGAATTTATAGCAAATTTTCTTTACGCTTTATTCCAGATATTTGTACATCACCTTATGATAAAAATAGAAACTTCATAAAAAAATTGAGTTTATTACTCTGTTTAAGTTATGGAAAGAAGGGAGGATTTAGTGTGGAGTACAGATAGCTGTTTATATGATCAAAAGTTTTTTTCATTCGAAACTGGTCTTAAGGAACCAAAATTTTCCTCTTGCTTATTAAAGTGGGGAAAGTTGAAAGAGTTGCTTACGATAGAGTCGTCACTTGCAATAGCTCTTCGTGCTTTTCCACGGTAAACAATTTGCTAACAAACGCAGTAGAAGAACATAAAAATGTATATTAATGTAGTCACTCTTATGGAGTTTGCGACAAGGGATACGTGGTCCAATAAATCCAATAATCTGTTCGCTTTCTGTTTCTTCTTTCTATTGAAGAATATTTTATCATATAATTTTTCGCCTATAAATTATCGCCTATTCATTTGCTTACCTTCCGATTCTTCCCCATCTTAAGGAAATATAATGGGAATGGTCGACTCCAATATATTCATCGTGAATGCAGATTAAAGTCGACTTTATTCGTCTAAATGCCGCAGAAAACTAGTCTTTGAAACCAAACGCGGTTTAGACATAAGGTTGAAAGCAACCAATTGCTATGTTGGCCAACTATGAGCAACAAATGATTTTAACTCGTTTAAGTGCAGACACTGAGTTGATGCAAACATTTTTTTTTTTTTATTAACTTAAAAGCAATTGATTATAAATCTAAAGATCCAGAAAGTGGTGTAATAAAAAAAAAATAAGAGCTTTATAGGGGGACAAGGTCGCTTGTTACACACTCTACAATGCTTCGCCTAATACAACGCCTCAGCTACCTTCGTCATAAATTATCCTAAATTACATTGTGTTGTTGTATAAAAGCTTAGTTTTCATTATAAATATGCATCCGAAGAATAAAGCCATGTGTTCCAGACGTACTTAGAGGAAGTTTATATGTTGTATCAAGATAGACTTCATTTTCAGACAACATCCTATTTTTTTTTATTTTTTAGGTGAGGCGGTTCATGTTTTGTCCAAGTTTTTCATTTTCATTTCTTATGTTAAACGACTATTTTTTCTGATTCTTTGTTGAGGAATCCTAACAACGGAAAATTTTTAACGTAAATGTTTTTATTGTAAAACGTGGTTTTAAATGAGGATTCATGGTCACCATGCTCTTGTCCAATGCCTTTTTTAATAGTATTCTTTTAGAGCCGAAATAACTGAATAGACATCCGAAGAACCAAAAGTTCGCGGATTTGGATACATATGCGTTTTTAATATGTGTGGGTAATATGGGGCGTATGAACGTCATAAAATTCTTTAGTATATCACTATCGTATTATATCAGATTATAGAATAGCTGAGCAGGTCAGAATCGTGACTGCCAAGTGAGTGTTCGCGAGCGTGAATCTCAATTGCGGTAGAGTCCACTTCGCTTATAGCTAAAGTGATTACTTAATCTATAAAACCGTAACACAGACTGAACGGGCACACAACCACTTGTCTGCGGTCACTAACTCCCTATGCACTTCTCTTTTGCATTTCTTTTTGATCCTTATCGTCTTACACAAAGAGATGTTGCCTACATCCGCTGAGTCATTGGCTCATATTAAAAAAAAAAAAAAAAATGTGATATAATGCGTACACTTTCTTATCACAGTAGCTTTAGTTACTCATGTAGGTTGGTTGGATTTTATCCTTCAGTACATTTTTTATAATAAACTGTAATTTTGAAATGCTTTAAAATTGTAATTCTCTACAACTTCATGGAGAATAAAAATAAAAAGGAATGGTATTCAAGCAACAACAAATTTATATCAGAATTTTTTTATATGACTTTTCTATTATTACTCTTTTGTATTAAAGAAGATGCCCTAAATGCTATCTGTAGTCTCCTATACTGACTTATATATGTGCATATATACATATATATATATATATATATAAGCATATAGACAGTTTAATGCCTTAGTTACTAAAAGAGTAATGGCAATAGCAGGGGCGGTTGTCATATCTATATCTGTATCCATAGCCGTAGCCGCCTTTCACTTGACACATTGGCCCACAAATGCATTTATATTGTATTTTGTTAACTTTTTTTTTTTCCTCATTGTTTCACACAAGCACTCATACGTTGCATATAATTCTGTATCCTTCTTGTTTCTCATGTAATTTCAAAGTTTACCTCTAGTAGTTTTTTTCTATCACTGTCGTTGCTGTGGTGTTTTCTTTTTTCTTGCACATTTATTTATGTAAGTCATTTCGATTTTGTGTCAACGCTATTTTTATCTTTGTCAGCATATATTGCTTTCACACATACATTTCATACCCATATGCCTTACGTATCCTAGGAAATTTCTTCATTTCACAGTCGCATAAAATTTTTTTTAAGCCGCTTTCATCTATAACTTAAACATATATATGAATGGATAGTGGTATGACTGTGCGTATGTGAATGCTGGAATTTTTATATCCTTTCAGATGCCGGTTATTAAAGCAACGGCAGCTGTTGCTTCTATTTTTGTTGTTATTATTGTTGAAGTCAGTTCTCTTAATCAACACAACAATAAGAATATGCAGACATACGTACATAAGCAGGTTTCTATATATTGTCATATCTTGGTGTAAGCGCTGTCAAGTGTGTATTTTTCATATTTTCCTTTTCTGTTTCTCTTACTCTCTGAACTATTGTTATGATTATAATTTGTTATGACTTTTGTCTTTACGTACGTACGTTTTCTTTTCGTTCACATTCTATGCCTTACTTATAAATTCAAGGATCTTTAAAAGAGATTAATATTAAGGTTAGTTGAGGTTGAGTTTTATAATATTTTTGCATACTTCCCTATACCTGTCAAGAGGAACTTTTGGAATTAAAATAAAACAAATAATCCAACAATATGTTACGTAAGCAACTGCAATGTTTAAATAGTCTTTTAGGATTCATGGACTTAAGGTTGATATTAGTTGGAATGACTTTTATATTTAGCAGTTTATCCCATTGATCAATAAATTCAATACGAATAAAGTCGCTGAAAGCATTTGCGTAAGCATAAGTTCACGTAACTCAAACCAAATTATCATAAATAAAGCAATAGGCCTTAAGAAGAGCTTCAAAGAACAAATAGTTTGCTAAGAACTTTCAAATAATCACCGTAATGTCGAAAATCAAAGAAATTCGATGGTTTTGGTTAGTATTTTAAGGGGCATAGAGTTTACAAAAAAAATAACTAAACACGATCTTACTAAACAGAACTAAACATTGTTGCAGCTTTTAGCAGTCGTCGAATTACGGGATTAAGCTCTACATGAAAAATCAAAATGCTTTAAAAATTCTCTTTGGAGCCTTAAGTGTGAAATTGGCTATTGAAAATCACAATTAAGTCCTCTGTTAAAAAAAAAGCGAATTTACTTTCTGAATAACTTTATTCTATTCCAGTCTGAAACTTTGCCCCAGTCATGTCTTAAAGGACGCTAAAAACTGTAAGAAAAACTTCACTTCGAAGGTCCTTCACCGCACCAGGTGCCTCGTGTGTATCCTCTCCCACACACATAAGACAGCAAATTATTTAGAACAAGTAAAAAGAGTTTACAGGGCCACCATTAAACACCATATGTAAGGTATCATATGGGAAGCGATCGAAAAAGTGGTTCGATCTGTATCATTTCCAATGACGTTCGTTCTTGACCCAAACCACGTCGATATATCAGAATTGCAAACTTCTTCAAAATTGCGCATTTTCCATTACACAGAAGAAAGAAGACGGACAGACGGAAAGACAAGCTTAAATAATGAAATATGAATTTATCCCAAATCTCTCTGAGGGAGGAAGGAGCATAGCCTATCAAAATTCGTTTCAAAAAAATTCGTAGCCTAATAGATGAAAAAAGGACAAAAAGTCGAATAACTTTTTACTCGCCTTAGAGAGTAGAAATCAATTTCAGGCACATTTAAAAGCATATATTAATATTTAACGCTTAATTTTAGATTGTAACATTTGTCTGCTGCTGCCTTGAAAAAGTATAATTCTAATGAATTGATGAATGTATTATTATTCCATTGATATCAATAAATCACGTTAATAAGAAAAGGAAAAAGAAAAGTAAGAAAAAATTCTTATAAAAGAATTATATAAAAGATATTCACTAACATCTTCATATATATATATATGTAGATATATATATATATATTTTTTTTTTTGCGATCATTAGTCAGCATTACTGCCAGATTTTATTCGCTTGTCTGAGTTAATGAAAAAATTAAAATCACTTGTGATTACGAAAGATTTTTTCCTTCTTTTGATAAATTCAATACAAATGCAAAGCAATCAATTTATTTATTCAATGGGTATATCTGCATGTTACTGACATTCCTTCGATTGACATTGACATTTGGTCTATTTCACATTGACTTTCGACTTGCTCCCTATAATGGCTTTAGGCTTTATCATGCTCCCTTGCGGAGGAGGGAGTAAAGAGCCGAACTTTGTATATTGACTCCACCTTAACTTGTCATTCCAATTGATTCCACTAGACTTCACAAATTCTAACTATACAAACACGAATAACACTAATAGCAACAACAAAAACGATTGAAATAACAACGATAACATTAGTGACTATATAAACGAAACAAACAGGCATCGACACACACACACACACACATACAAGTTTAATCTGACTTAATCGAACATCGTTTTGCCATCAAAATTTGGTTCATTGGTTAGAAATGTGTTTGCTGGCTTTTACTAAAAACCGAAACTAAAACAAAAAACCAATTTTTAGGACTCCCAACGCACACATTCTCTTACCCAAGAGCACACTTTTATATGCACATTGATTATATTACTCAATATAAAGTCAGACTCATAGACAGAGTCAAAGTCAAAGTTTATTCATTCCATTGAATTACCACAAAAATTGTTATTCACACATGCACACACATACTATACACATGCTAGTATACAAACAAGCAAACATGTACGCACACAAACAAATACACTTACTAACACTTATCAAACCAACTTTTTTTTTTTTTTTTTGCTTATAAAAAGTGAATATTTACCCCACTCCCCCATAAATCCATGTATGACGGTATGTGTGTGCTGGGACATGTGATTAGTTTTACTACGTTTCCTAACTTAGTTTTCTCCCCTAACGTGCTGCTACTGCTAGCGTTGTTGTTGTTGCTGTTGTTGTTGTTGTTGTTGTTATCGTTGTTGTTTTTGTTGCTCTTATTTTATTTGTTTGTAATGTCTTCTCTAATAAAATATAATGTGAAAACAATCAAAGTTTTTTCTCCCTTTTGTTGTTGTTGTTGTTGTTGTTGTTGTTTCTGCGTTTTTCCTTCATTGAATTGAATTTGCTTCAATTCTTTCGTTTCTCACTGACAATTATATTAAGTTGCTTATCGGAGAATGAGTGGGATGAAGTTATAGAAGAATTTCTTTTATACACACGTCGATAATAATATTGTATGCGTTTCTAAGTTTTTACTATTATATGTATTTCCTTGTTTACGCTACATAAGCTAACTGGGTCAACAATTCTTGGCTGTGTGGAAAACAGAAAAATCTCAGAGACATTAAATCAAATTCACTTTTGTATACAGAATCTAATGATATTTCTGTAGCGGATATAGTGAAAATAAAATAAAAAAAAAAATAAAATAAAAATAAAAAATGAATAAATCAATAAAAGAAAATATTTAAGAAAAAAAAAAATGTTAAAAGAAATTGCAATCAAGTTGTTCTTAATGCTAAGCAAAGAAGAATGGGATATAAAAAGTCTTTTTTTCGCTTAAGCTGCTGTAGCTGACACTACAAAAACTTGAACGATTTTAAATGAAATTCACAGTTAACCGCGATTATATTTCCTATTCTTGCAGCTCTGCTTAAATTTGTTGTCTTTTAAGAAAAATTGATATATTTATATGAATATTCCACCACAATTACATAACATATAAAGAAAGCGAAACATATTCTTTGGGATCTACGCAATTAACTCTTAGGGGGGGGAATATAAGAATAAAATGTGATATGCGTGCGCTACGCGATACGGACAATACGATATACGAAATATTAGGTTGGTGGGAAACGTTACTATTCTTTGGGAAAAAAAGAAATTCATTCAGGTAATCTGCCCTGTTTCGCACTCTCGCGTATATCTTCCCGGATGCGATTATGGAATCCATACTTGGACGCATTTAAAATCGCAATTTCAGTAAAAACTTTCTTGAATCCCGTTCTGTTATGATTAACGTATCACGAAACCCGCCCTCTTTATCCCCATACGGATTTTTGTCATGAAACTGAGATTTCAGTTAAGATTTATATATATGACGACAAAATCGAAATGAAAAATTCTTAGCTTTTTCAGATGCTATTGCACTTTAGAAGTCGGTGCATATGGAATTGATTTAATAAAATTTCTTCATCGAAAATTGTTACAAAAATGTGCCAACGCAACAATGATTGACTCGGAATCACTTTATAAGCCTGTCTATCTGTCTATCTCTTCCTTTTGTTTTTTTGTCTTCAACTTCTGTTCAATTTTTCAGATATTTTGATTAAATTTGGTACGCCAAAGTATTGTGGCCCACCAACGAATGCTACTGAAAATGATGTGAGTAACTGTATGAAACGAAGTGGTTTGGAGTATATCATGGTCGACCGTGGATTTTCGTGGATTAACTGGTCTTAAACGAACACGTACACACACCAACAGAGCCATAGACGGCCTTGTTACGCTGAAAGTTATTCTTGATAAGCAAGAATTGAAATTGCAAGGGATGGCTATCATCTTAGGGATATCAAAAAGCTTTGTCTTTATTAATTTGTATGAAATTGCGATCATAAAGCAACTGTTTTCCAAATGGGTATCGTGTTTACTTATAGCAGAACAAAAGTATCAACATACTGCTGATTCAGATAGCTCAAATAGTTGCCACCCATCCATCGTATTCCACAGATATGACACCCAGCCACTGTTTTTTGTTTTGAAACCTTGAAATGATGGCTTAGAAAAAAGATTTGAATTAAGTTAAGAGACGAAGATGCGAAAGGTGAACTTTAAGAGTCTTAAGACTAGGGAGTCGTCAAAAAGACAACGAAACATTAAAGAAGCTTTGAAGTGGTTATATCACTTTTGATGGAGAAGATAACTAAGGTCGAATTCCAAATCCAATTGAGTTGCGGGAATTTTCGACCTATGTATGAAGTATATTTTTGAATCATCTTAGTAATGCCTTCTTTACCAAATCTCAATTGCATGGACAAAACTTTGCCTACACTTTGTCACTTTTACTTTCGTTTTAAGAGAATACGATTTTCATTATACTTAATGTCGTATAGATGTGTCTATGGACAGGTAAGTAATCCTTGCTTGCTCGTCATAAAACCAAATATTTTTCTACCAAATGGAATTCAGTTTAAGCTGAAGATATAGTGTCTGTTCTTTGCAAATAATTGACGAGCAATTTGTCAACTTTAGCTGCCTTCAGCATATCAATAAATCCACATACACGCAGTTACATCATTTCAAGGATTCATTTTTCACTTTCGTTAAAAGTTTTCAATTGCTTTGCAAAAGTTCTTTTCATTCAATCATTAATTTCTAATCAGCTGTCATATGCTTCTTCCTCGAAAATGCGGACATTGAGATTTGATGAATAAAAAAAAAAATTTCTCGAAATTTTCCGGAATTGTTTTTTTTGCTTCGTGTCATACATTTTTTCGTTTACATTCATGACGATTGCTAGGTAAGTCTAAGATCTTATTATTGAATTAAATGTTCCTCAAACATCTTAATTCGCACGAATTAAATTTAAGTCTAAATTACTTTAATATTAATTGATTTTATTGAATTGTTCTCTACTTTATTATTTCTCTTTTAGTTTCTTCTTCGAAACTTCCATTATATTCCAATTTGATAAGAAGCAGTTTTCAAGTTGTTGTGCATTTTATATGCGGTGTATGTCTGTACTTAATGTAATATTTGTGTTTAATACACTTATCAGTAGTTTTTGCCAATTTTCGCTGAGTTTTTCTTTCTTTATCCGGTACAGTACTTTTCAAGTTCTTTTCTCTTTTTTTTTTTTATTTTGTTTTGTTTTCTTTTTCGAACAATTTGTGCTTAGTTGATTTTAACTAAACAACAGTTGGACAAGGCATTGACTTTATTGAGTTTATTGCTTAAGCTCTTTTTATCCTTATTTTAGTTTTCGTTGTGATCGTTGCTCTTCCTAGCGAATGTCCAGGATACGGGAAACTTTGTTACCGTTAACTTTAACTTTTCTCATTTCCCATTATTATGGAGGGCGCAGGAGATAACAGTAAGTAAATCATTTCGAAACTTTTTGCACAAATGTTTTTGCCCCCAAGGCATTTGGATGGAATGTAATGCACTTTTGATATTTGATTGGACTAAAAATTGATTTTCACTTTAGTTTTAAAGAGCACGTTAAGAAAAACCAAAATTTTAATTCTTCAATGCTCTACTTTCCTAATTTTCATTGAGCTCCCTTTCATTTGCAAAACAAAACAAAAAACTATTTGCTTTTTCCAACCTTTTTCTAATCTTCTTACTACGTACGCTACGTCATTGAGGTAATGTGTTAATGTGTTTTTTATGTTGTAAATGAGTCAGAGACTGTTTTCTGGGTTTTATTTTATAATTTAATGGCTTTTCGTTTGTTTTGTATTTTGTTTCTTTTTTTTATTGTTTTCTTTTTTTTTGGTAATTTGTTCCACTAGCGTTGTTCTGGGTGAACGCTTGTATATATGTGTTGGTCGGTTTTGAATGCTTGGTTTGGTTTGATGGCATATTATTTTATGTATTTTCTAGGTTATCGCGGTTTAGTTCTTCTTTTGCGGTTTTTTTTTTTTTTTTTTTTTTTTTTTTTTTGTAGTTGTTACTATTGTTCTCTTGTATTGTGTTCCTGAGAGGGGAAGTCGTAATTCATTTTTCGCATAAATTGTTTCTGATTGCATTGTAATTACATATGTACATTTATATTTGTATGTATAATATATACTTGAACGTAGGATTTTTTCTTTGCGTTTTTTCGTTGCTTTCTTCCATTATTTTCACTTTGGCTTGGTATGATTTTCAGTTATTAGATCGGTAATGGTTGATTTACGCCGTAACCTAAATGTTGCGTACATTTCAAGATTTATTTATACATCTTAACAAGAGAGGTAACGAAACGTGAAATATATATATAAAAAAGGAATAAACATTTCTTCAGTGTAAATAATGTACAAATGAATGAAGTGTTATAAAAAAGCGAAACACACAGATCGTAAGCGAATTTTAATTATCCTGCTTCCTAAGCAACTACTTATGTCTTAATACTTAAATACCAGAAAATGTTGTGTTAAATGGAAACGATTTATCGGAACGGGTATTTCATTGAGTTTAGATTTTCCTTTTTCGTTCTCCCTCTGCCTCGGCCAATTCCCTCCGACGGTCACTGAGGCTGCTTGGACGGCTATATAAATTTGTAGATGTTACAAGCAGATGGCGCCTGTAGGCGACCAAACCTGTTCAAAGTTCTTCTTTTTAAAGCTTAGACATCTGCTAACAAGAATCGGGCATAATACCCGCACATATCGCATTGTAAACAAATGTATTCTCTAAGACCAAAAATGTGGAATTCTATGCCAGAAAGGGCGGCAAAAGTGGGAAAGTTTTTTTGTCCTGCTTAGTTCGAAAAGCAGTGTCGTTGCTTCGTTACGGATGATGAACAAGAGAAGCAATAAGATATCCTAGGCTCAGACGAATGCGGACTAGACGGATTAAAAACTTCGGCCATAAGACCGAATATCACTGGCGACTCTATTGTGATGACAGGCGCGGGGGACTTAGCTTAAGGTGGTGCGTTATGGATTTTTCAGATCATCATTAGAAAACACTCGCCACAATATCTGATGTAATTGAGACGAAAAACGGACGCAGTCTATGCACAGTCATGTATGATATCGCGATGTTGTGCGAACATAAAAGACAAAATGCGTCTCACAAACTTTAGCAGCACTACAGCAGCCCTTTTTAGTTCCAATTCATATTGGTTATGTTCGATCGCTGTTTAGGGCTGTGTCTAGGCTGACGATGGGAGAATTTAGTTTCACACCTTTGCTCAGTCAATTATTTTTAAACGCTACATTTGGTGTTTTTGAGCACTATGTTCCAATTAGGCTATCGGTATGCTGCATAATTTACTAGCTTTTCTCGCCGCCCCGCGTAATTTGTAAAACTTTGAGCAACTTTTCCACGCACGTTACAATTTTACTTCTAAATTGAGTCATTGGTTGTCTCTAGATGTACTTGTACTTGGGTACAGTTATAGGGCTAACTGTTTTAATTAACGATAGGATTAAGGTTGGGAAAGCATATGCGTCAGTTTAATTGTGCTTTAGCCTGTCATATCATTGAATTATATTTTCATAGGTCATATAGATTAACCAATGATGTTTCGTAAAAAAGTAAATAATTAAAAAATTAAATCATTTGATTGGTGTCACAATAGTAATCAAGTGATGCCAAATCGACAATAGGTAGATTAGACCTACACTCTATTTACATACATGCACAACCCAATTGACTATCGGACTGCTATATAATTGAACGTAGTTCCGTAAACTGACTCATTTTACTCCTTCCGACTCCTTATAAGTCCTCTTTTCGATGTAATCAGACAACTTTACAAACTGATTATTAGCAAGTCTATGTACGACTTGTTGCGTCTGTTCAAAGACAACACCAAAGCTTACAGCACTGTGTCGAGAGTTGGCGCTTGCACCTTTTGCAAGGGGATATGCTAAGCTTCCTAATACAAATATGCGTCGAAGTCATCTTCAGGTTATAAACCAAATCGCTTCATAAGTACTAGAATAGTCGAAATGACTTAAGTCTGCCCGTGTGGTTGAATCGTTTTAACTTTTATTATGTGAAATAAAGCAAAGATGAAGATTCAAAATCGAGTTCACCTCGAACATTTTTTTGATCTTAGCGTAGCAAAAATGAAAAATGAAATATTTGACGCAGACCGAATTTGTCATTCTTAAGAAAGTGTGTGAGAGACTTTTCGTCCCTTTTCTATGGCTAGGGCAGCTCAGCGGCCCAGGAACGAACAAAGTAAAGAAAATTAATTTTTACACAACGACTCGATTCCTTTATTATGGTTTTTACTCCGCGAGTCGACCTCACTCTGCGCGAGTCATGCTGCCACTCTCTATCAATTTCAACTCTTAAGCTATACTTAGCCTACGCTTACTCTATTTTATTTTATTCCTATTTTCTATCTTAATCTATTCTATTCTATCCCTATTGCTATCTTAACCTATTCTATTCTAAGCTTAGTCTATCCCTATTGCTATCTTAATCTATTATTAACCTCTAGCACTCCGTTCCCCTCACCAGAGACAGAGAATCCGTGAGGCCAAAACGGGGGATGGCTTTGGGTCCTCACAAGTGTTACACTTGCGATGATAATTTGACCAAAGGATTATTCAAAAATATATATACTACACAAATTAAAAATACCCGGAATTAGGTAAAAAACTTTTGTAGACAAAATTCCATGTTAATCATCTCAGAATGTTGCCTTATAATAGTAGAACAGTGTGTAAAGATAGTTGCTTGCATCGCGTACAACTACTTCTTACGTTGTGCTTACAGAAGTCTTAAGAGTTTTTGAAAAAAAAAGACAAAAATGGAAACCAAACCAAACGTAGGAATCCAAAGGGTAAAGTTTATCGCAACGCAGCATAAAATTGTGTAAAATTTGAAAATTCATTTAAATTTAAAATATTTTTTTTTTGCAAGCGCTCTTTAATGTCGAACACTTTTGCGTTCATCGTTTCGGATCTCGAGAATCAACAATAGCGGCGGTGATATTTTTTTATTAATTTCATTTATTAAACAAGATTAAAAAAAAGTATCCATACGCCAAAGGATATTTTTATTATAGTTTCTATACTTATATGTGTACGCGAACATATTAATTTCGTTATAAAAACGTATACGTGTGTGTTTTTATGCCAATCTATGCACTTTATAAGCATCGAAAGTTCAAGAACACATGTAGAGAGATTGCTGTGGAGTTCCTCGATACGCACAGCAGTTCTCTATGGTGTGGTTAGTAAACAATCATTGTTATGCTGTATAAGCACGAATGTATGCGTTCTTGTACGTGTGTTCATATGTTTGTTTTTCATATAAAATAATAAACATTAATTTTGCAGGAAAACCTTATTTTCATCTACCAAACCTGCATATATAGGATTATAAATATTTTTTCTTCTTCTTCTTCTTCTTCATTTTTTTTTTTTTTTTGTTTTCATAACAAAGCCCAACACAAGTATTTATTGAAAATTTGCTTTAAAATCTTAAACTCAAATCTCTTTCTATCCCTTTTGCTCGTTCGCTATGTTTTCTGCAAAAACTCCACAAAATATGTTACGTTCATCTTTATAACAATGTAAAAAGGGTTTGTATGCGCGTGTGATTACGAACTAAAAATTTTGTAGAATTTTCTTTTCATTTCGTTTTTTTTTTTTATTTTCCTTTTTTGCTCTTTTACGGTTATTTGAAAAAATTTTTTCCTTTTACTATTACTAATGTACGTGATTGTTGTTGCGGTTTGTACATGTATCTTATTGTTGTTTTCGGTTTTAGTTTTACTTTAGATGCAAGCATTTTTTTTTCCTCCTTTACCCAATAACGAATGTTTTGTATGTATGCGTTGCTATTTTTGCTGCCTTTTTTTTCTCATTCTCTTCTGCATTTCTTCTTAAGTGGTTTCGTTATTTTTCATGTTTGGCACAAACTACACAATTGCTGGAGATGGTATTGCTATTGCACCAAAACTTATGGCAACGGCAACAACAACATCAATGTCAAGTTATTGCAAATTGGTTTAAATGCATTTGGTTTTCATGTGCTTTTCTTTCATTTTTCTATTTGTTTTATTTTTGTTCGTTTGTTGTGTTCCGTTTTTTTCTGGCAACTTTCAGTTAATACTCCAGACACAACAGTGGTCTTTTCTTAGATGCTATTATATATGCTTAGAGATAAAAACACTTTTGAATATGATTTCATGTGGCATAACTTGATCTTGTTCTCCCAACGCTTCCCAACGAATAGTTGAAATAATTATGAGCAATATGCAGACATTTTAAGGGAACTTTTTGATAAATGTCCGTTCGGGTGAGAAATATGTAATTACAAAATAAATGATCATTCAAACTGTAAAGCAAAGTTAGCAATTCATCTTGCCATTGGTTCAGCAAAACAGGAGCTTCGCTATCGCTAAAATAACCGATTGTTTGGTGCAGTCATAGGCAGGGAAAAGCTGCACAGTTTAAGTCATAAACTATGATTGAAGCAAACTAAGAAACAATGTCTAATAACAATGTCTAGCACATCGCCTTCATATTTCTCTGATAGCTTTTGCAATAGGTAACCAACTGACTTTATCATCGTCTTTTGATAACTGATGACCACAACGGCCCATCTTATTCGTATATCCTTATAGCAATCAACACAGTACTTGGACTGACAACACGTCCAGCCAATGAAGTTCACTTTCCTTTAAAAATTTTCTAGGACAAATTAGTTAGGAAAAATTGAACCGTGTCTTGCATGATTAGGGCGCCGGCAGCAATCAAGTGATAGCGTAAATCGGTATCACGCTCCATGTGCCATGGGGCATTTAGCCCCTAATGTCGCTTAACATCAGTTGGACTATTTGTTGTTACTGGCGTTTCCTACCGACAATGTTGTTGAGGTTGACTTTTGCATTTATAATGCACTATACGTACTCTTAAAGTATCCTAAGAGTCACTAGATTTTACGGACGAAATATAAACCCAGACTTTCAACGGTACGTTTCTTGGAAAAAAAATGCTGGGTAAATTATTAAGGTTTACCGTCTTATCCTAAAATGGTTCTAAGATATTAAATCAGACAAATAGCAGTGTCCAGTCCAGATGAGCGCTGAGCCGAGTAAAGTAGATCCTTTACGACATAGTCAACTATCTGTCTTTACCGTATTGCGAGAATTTATAGACTTCTTCTTAAAATTTTATTCGTGAAACGTCGGTAAAAAATAGTAATCGAAATGTGTCTGCAGTAAAGCCGCATACAATCCGGCTGAGTGATCTCTTCAAGCGAGATTTTTGTTTTATGACGTAAACGATTACAGTTCTACTCCCAAATCTTTATGATCCGACTAAATAAATTTTATTGTAATTCATTTAAGTAAAATTTTTATTAACACAAAAATTTCACATTTATGTAATCAAAAGAATGTGACATTTTCAAGTGTATTCATAAAAATGTTGTCATATTATATAAAAGACATTTTCAAGTGTATTCATAAAAATGTTGTCATATTATATAAAATATCAGTTCACATACATTAAAATGTAGCAGCTATGAGAGACAGTTTGTATTGCAAAATATTTAAAAAAAAAATAAAAATATATATATATACAAACAAAAACATTTATATGGACATCCATTATGAAAAGTACACAGATGAATGTACTCGTATATGCACATATGCAAGTATACGTACACCCTTGTGCACACACAAGTATATATAATTTTAATTTATAACATTAAAAATGTTGACTTTGCACATAACTCATACAATCATATAACACGTACCTATGCATAAATATGTCTATGCATATACATATAGAAGAAACACGTTATGTAAAGGTATTTCAATTTTTGTATTAATGTTATTATTATTATATGCATATGTAAAGTATGTGCGTTGGTATGCGTACTCTATATATGTGTTTATATGAATATAAAACATATTTCTTTTCATGCGGGTATGGTATGTGCGCATGTGTATACATTAATAAATAGCATCAAAAGCATTTAAACACACCATAAAAATAATTCATAATAATAATGAAAAATATAATTCCAACTGTCACATTTTGTTAATGTATATCTGCCGTGTGAATACGCATATATATGTATATATATATGTATATATATATATATATGTCTATGATTGTATGCATATATACACGCTCTCATGAGCGAGAGATTATGATAAAGTGTTTTATTTTTACTTCCTTGCTCACATAGACATTTTGTTTGTTTAATGCATATATTTGTATACTCATTTTTATATCCTCTTTTATTCCTTCTTTTATTTCCTTCATTGTTTATTTTCCACCAGTATGTTCATTTCATTTAGCCATCGTGCGTTAAGTTTGAATTTGTGTAGTTCACATATGCTTATTTTGCCTTTCGTTTTATAGTCTGGTTCGCTATTTGACTTACCTGGCATGTTGTGGGCCTACATTGCCCACATCATGTGCGGAGCTTGCGGTTATTTGAAAATCTGCTATGGCTCCTGATTCCATGCCCAACGAATGTTTACATTGCACTAAAAGTAGAAAAAACAAAATAAATATATAAATATATATATATATATATATATCTATATGTATGTATGTTTATGTATATATATGCATCTAGAAGACAAGACAGTTAGTGAATAATTACGCAAAGACTTTATAACATAAATGACAAATTTAAATACACCGAGAGAGAGAGTACACAAGACAAAGCGATGAGAGAAGAGTTCACCAGATGCGAAAACAATTACGACAACAGTTTTTTTCCATTAGAAATTAATTAAAAGAAAAGAAAAAAAAGGGAAAAAAAGCATCTTAGGATAATCGTAAATTTCCTCTGTACAGGTGGTTCCTTATGTAGACACCTTGCTCGAGACACTCTATTGTGTCATGTTAATTATGTAAAAATTGTAATAAAATCATTTCATTATTATTTTCAGCATTTGATTGTTGCAATTCTACTTGTCAAAATATAACAGATTGCGATTAAAATGTTCAGATTGTCATCGCAGAATTAACTAAAGTTTTATGGAAGTTTTCTTTTAGTCACACACTGCCGGTGTGTCGGTGCAGACCTATTCGAAAGCATTTGAAAAGAAAGAAACACACATCATGCAAGAGCTTTTGTTTAATCAATGGAGAATAGGAAGCAGGACATCTTGTCACGTGTTACACGCTCCATCAAATATTCGAATCAACATTCAGACTAGTACTCTTCGAGTGAATTTTCTAATTCAAATGACGATCTAATAAAAAACAAGCGAAAGCATTATAGTAGACCACTGTCTACTCTTACAATTCATTTCAACGACTTTTGAAAATAGAACATTGTCTGGGAAGCAGTCGAAAAAGTGGTCCAATCTGAATTAGTATTAATAGAGTTCGCCGTCGGGGCAAAACACCTCGTCAAAATATCCTTAAAATTAGAGTTTGTAAGTTGATTACAAGGCGGACAGACAGACAGACAAACTTAAATCGACGTAGAAAATGGTTCTGAACCGATGACTATAATAAGAGATGGGTCTACCTCAATTTTTTCCGGATGTTGCATACATCCTGATTAACTGAAAACATCCTTGCACCACAAGTGGTGTAAGGCATAAAAACATACTTGCGGTCTCCTCTGAAAGATTACAGCAAGCCTAAATTTTACAAATCACTTTTCGGTGTTTTCGATCAGTGAGTAAAAAGCAGAAGACTGACGGAGGGATTTATGCAGATTTGTAAGTTATTCAGGAATATTGCGACTTTTATTAAGAAGTTGTAAAATTTCTATTACGTAAAGTATTAACACAGCGCCTCATTTGCCCGACCGCGGTCTTTAACTTTTGCTTTACCCGAAAGCAGGAACTCTTTTAAGGTAAGAAAAGGAAAAAAATTAGAGAAGAGAAAAAGTTTTAAATAGGATTTCCAAGAAACAGAAGAATTTTAAATGAGTTAATACCCACAGATTCAATGGAAAGTGTTTTCAGTTGACAAAAAGGCACTTCTTTCTGAATCGTTTTTCTTCACTGTTTGTTAATGCCTTTGTCAAACTATGCAAAAGAACAATGATTACCAATCCAATCTCTTATTCATAGAAATTATTAAAAAAAAAATAAAAAATCAAGTATTTTTCACATTGTTACCCTTGTTGGCAGGCATCCAAAGCCTGTCATTCCAAAGCGAATTGAACTTTTTGTTTTTTTTTTTATCCACATTTACTAGTTTAACTATTTATAACTATATATAGTTTTTTCCTTCGGTTTCACTAAACGCCTCTAAATTGAAAATTTAATTTATAGTTCTCTCAGGTAATCAAGAAACAAAAAAAAAAAAGAAAAAAGAAAACCTGCTTCTATCTCATTTTAGGCGTTTATTAAAAGTTAAAATTTTTGCTTAATTGCAATATAATTTTTTCAACACTTTTTCACTCTACTATTACCAACCAACCAACCGACCATCGGAAAACGGTAGCTATGATACTTTTTGTCTGTATGTTTTCTGTTCAATTGATAAGAGATTTTACTCAAAATAGCTTTAAGTGTTGTTTTGATTTATTATGTCTTGGTTTATATTTCGTTTCTTTCTCTTTCCATTGGCCTTATCAAAAATTCATATCTTATGGCATTTATTATATAGTCTGTGACTTGGGCAAATAAACAAGTTTTTATTTACATATATAAACATTGAGAGTCTGCAAGGGAGATAAGATGCCAATTGGTTTTATAAATTGTTAAGAGTAAGAGAAGATATATATATATATATGTATATTGCGATATTATTAATGAATTTCAAACTGGTTGGCTGGCTGTGTATGCCTGGTAGACATTAGATGCGACTTAAAGATTTGACAGCATGTTGGAAAGAAAGAAAACGTTTATTAAACAGTAGCTTCGTAGCTTAAAACGTTTAAGAAACGAATTAAGAAAAGAAAAAAAATGTTGTTTTAGGGAACTTTACGAACAATAATGAATTTTGTTTTAATTAAATTTCTGTTACGTGTGTACGTATTAAACTAACAACAAGTGTTGAAAATAAAAATAGTTTTGCAAAAATGTCATTAGTTTGTCTTTCTATCAAAGTATAAGTATCTGCAATATATTTACCGCTATTTCGCGGCGTTCCAAATTGTTTAGAAAAAATAATGATTTTGTCGTCAAAGGAAAAGACATTTGATAGATTTCAGAGTGATCGGGCAAACAATTCTATTGCTAGGGGGAAAATTATGTGCATGCGCATAACAAGTATGACACGCATGGAACCAAGCAAGCCTCAGTAGTAGTTTTTCTTTCTTTTCTCTCTTGTGTCAAAAGTGTTATAAGTGCCTACAGCAATTTTCTGCTTCGGCTTTAAAGCATAAGCAACCATTTCGGGAGGATCGTGGTGGATGTGATTAACCCGAATTTGCGGAAAGAGTACTTGCTGAGTATGAAGTTTTATTGCAGCTCCCTAAGGTTCTCGCCCTAAAGAAAAGCACAGAGGAGCGAGGGATACACTCGTTCATATAATGTCTCTCTTTTAGGCAAACAGGGATTAATAGCTCCTAAGCGAAGGGCGCCTTCTCATTCGCTCCCTGACGCATTGAGTCCATAGTAGCTAAGTCTTTAGAGCGGGAACTCTTGCTTGATTTTGCCACACTCTTTTTGTCTACTGTTGTGAAGAAGAGAACTCGAGTTAAACAAAGTTTAAAATGTCTGCCAGATCTGAGAGTTAACTATGATTAACGATCAAGTCAAGAAATTGGCAAGGAAAAATATTCATCTCTAACGCAATGGTCTATATGCAGTGTCTTTTATATTCTAAATAGTTATCGCAATTGCAGATGCCCACATTTACCGCGAATCAAATCCCGCTTCACGATCCATCAAAAGAATTTTCATATGTAATCAACGACGAAACCCTTATTGAGCAACGAAATTGGTTAAAGATATTTTAATAGTGAATGAGTCATCGACTTGTCCATCCTCATGCAAATTGAAGGCAAGAGCTAAAGAGAGCTTTGATGTGAAAAAAATGCATTTTATTCACGGCGTCGCTTCGACTTACACCTGCTGCTCTCTTAGACAACTTCTGCATTAACCTAAACAGAGATTGCATTTTTAAAGAAATTTTAAATCTCTTATCAATCATAACGAAATGGCTTAATCCGTTACGCATAGCGCAGCAGCAACTTTTGGAATTGTGAGGTCTACTATTTTATGTCCGTCATGCACTTCGAATCACAACTGAATTTAGCCTAAAGTGAAAATTCTTATCAATATTCACAATAGTTTTTAGTTGGGCTTGAAACTTATATTAATTTTAAAACATTTTTGTGTAGTAGTATACGTATAATACGCACATATAATATATGTACAAAAACCTCAAAATTTGGCAGCTCCTTCTTAAGTCTTGATGTGTGCGACAACATTTACTCAAAATTCTTGACGAACGGCTTTAGCTGAAAAAAGGGCAAAGGCACTTGCAGCAAACTGAATATGATAATAGAGAGATATCCTACAGGATGTCAGCAAAAGCAGCAGTCATTTTTCCGATTTATGCTTCAGGCGAGCACGAAAGGGTACTAGCGGTTTTAGTCTCATTCAACTCTTTCAAAAGATATTTTCCTCTTTGATAATCCTGCCCACATTAACTGTTCCCATCGTACAACGTGGGAGATAAAGCTGTGTTAGTAAACTGTTTTTACCGTATAACGTAGGAGGTAAAGCTGTGGTTTCCGTAAAAGGCTTGATCGAATGCGCTCTCAGAGAAATTAAGATCCATTACAATGGATTAAATTGACTTTAAAGGGCATTCCTCGTTTGTTAGACAAAGTGCGTATTTCTAGTAAATAGCAATGTTCTGTATATTCTTCTTTTGCATCAGTTTCTGTCCGATGCTTTCAACTCAGGAAGAGCCTCAAGTTTACGCGATTTACACGCACTTGGAAAACATTATGTTTTTCTCTGTGGGGCACCTTGGAATATGATATACGAAATAGAGCTGTAAGAAAATTATATTCGGCTAGTGCCGAATCCTTACGGTCACTATTTTATCTTAAAACAATTGTAAAAAAATCTAAAAAATCAAATTTCAATACCAGATAATATTAAATGGACACGGTCGGTTTGTTTCATTTATGAGCTGTGGTGTACGATGATTTATAGAGTTTGCGTAGAAATTTTCAAGCGTGTATCTATTGCAGTTTATGGGCAAAGAGCATAAAAGTAATATCATTTGAATACAGGGATGTTGTAGCCCTTGATCGTTTCGGTCCATCTTGAATATCAACCTGCGTAGGTGAATATCCGATTGTCTTACTTTGAAGCCGGTACCATCTTTTTGTGTACGGAAGGTATTTATACACACGGATGGACGAACATTTTTAGATCGATTTAGAATTTCATGCAAATAAAGAATGTATTTAATGCTATGAACTTCCTTTCCGATGGTAGATCCAAAAAAAGAAAAACAATTAGCGCCCAGACATTACAGTCACTTATAAGTGCGACCTAAACTATCTGGCGGAAATACAGTAAAGCGTTAAATCTTTGAGTAATAGAATGTGTCAACTTCCACAAGATAAAAGCTGCATAAGAGGCTAGACTAGATCGCCTGTGACTCTCAAGGCCCTGTCGCTTACACGCACTTACACAATGTTCAATTGGTTGTCGACTAATATACCGCTGAAGTGTCTTCACTGCAAGATAAGCTGAGTAAACACTAAAGAACAAGTGACCTTGGCATTGAATTAAGGCGAAGCAATGTATGTCTGACAAAGACTTTTGACGTACAATGGCTGACAATATTTATTTATTTAGTTATTTTATTGAATTAATTAAATTCCGCTATAGACCAAGGCATTAGACGAATGTAAGTTACAAAATAACTTAAAATGTAATATAAAGAAGAAAATTAACTAAAAATAAATATGAGATCAACATATAATATACAACAAAATTTATCTAAGCCCTAAATAAAGATACTGGGATATATATATTGATGAATGAATATGAAATGCGAAATCAAATATAAAGAAGTATTTGGATTAAATTTACGCACATTTGTATATGACTTAAAAATGTTTAGCAGTCAGTTACCTAATACAACGCTTTTCACCTTACTAACGGACAAAACGGACAGATCAGGTAAGTGCTAATGATCGTTAAACATTTTACACATTACACGCAACGGATTGAACAACTCATAATTGGTACAGCATTGTTGTAGCTGCGGGGGCCCAGAATGTCTTGAGATCCTGTTAGGGATGTGAATATCAATAAGTTCTACTAAAGCCGGCGAAAAAATAAAAGAAAATGATGGAATTGTTGGTAAAAGCCACGTCCCTTTCGGAACTATTGCTTCTCACCGCTCATTCTGATTGGGGATATAATGCCGGATGACATTTTTGCGGCATGTGAGGATTGACGATGCCTTACAAACCGGCAAATTTTAAAGGCTGTATTGGTTCTCCTGCAGAAATTCCCAATTCATGCTCTGGGACCTTCCTTCGACTTAAAACTAAAGAGGTTTTGAGGCAAATTTGTAAATGCTAGTAAATATTGAAAATATAACGGGCTTTGGGCGAAATATTTGAGATCGCGTTGCTTTGAAGTAAACGAATTTCGACCTGAAGCAAAGCGAAAAGTACTGTGCCTTTATTACATTTTTCTAACAAAATAAAAATTAATAAAAAAGTTTTCATTTACAAGTCTTCTTAGAACGCTAATGCACACCATATTTGTACTCTTTCCTGGCCAGAATAAACGAAAAGGAATACGAAGACTATTAATAAATTTTCTAATTTGCATCAAAAGTCAGCCAATCAATCAAATTAAAAAACTTTTTTCTTTCCATATTTTAAGTCAATTTTTTATTGCTAGAAAATCATTTGCACTTTATTCAAACTTTAACTTAACCTATATCTGCTCAAAGAGCAGCAACAGCCACTACGGGGAAATGTTTAATACAATTTGCTGGTAAGCCGTCATAGAGAACGATAGAGAGAAAGAGAGAGAGAGAGAGAGAGAGTGAGAGATCTTTGTAAGTTTCAAGCGCTACTAAAATCTAGGCGAGCGTATAATTGGGTATTATGCGAAAAATTTCTATTTAATACTTGTGGCGCTTGCCACACTGATTGCAATCATCACAAACTAATAAAGTTTAACTATTAGTTGTTTTTCTTGTTGTAGTTGTACATTTTGTTTATGAGTTATTATGCATCATTGATTTTACTCTTAAAAAAAAAAAAAAATTGCAGAAAAAAAATAGGAAAAGCCCACGCACACCAACGCCAACAATATTTTAGTGTAATATGGTTGGTCGGTCGGTCGATTGTTCGGTCGTTCGTTCCTTTATTTGTTGGCTCGGCACACACAATTGCATATAATTTATGTGTACATGATCCGCTGCAGCGAAGTTACTGAATATAAATAAATCCTATTGAAAAAGTTTAAAGTTTTTTTTTTTTTTATTTTTGCGCCCTCTTTTGCTTTTATGGATGATTGTATTTTTGGCGATTACAGCCATACGTTCATATAGTTTGTGGTTTTATTTACACACGCAGTCCTCAGTATGCGAAAACGAAATTAATTTGCGTATAAATACTTTGGTTTACATATGTATGCCAAAAAAGCCAAAAAATTAAAAAAAAAAAAAAAATTTTAAATAAAATAAAACAGAAAAACAATTCGATGTTTACGTAAATTTAAACATTTAAAATCTGTATTGGTTCATATTCTCTGGTAAACTTCAAACAATTACTTCCTTCATACCATTTATATTTACGTCTACATATGTACAACGAACGCATTTACATTGGAAAAATATATGTTTTTTATTTTTGATGTTGGTAAAATTTCAACGTTCCCTTCGGAAAAAGGACGGTTCGGGGCTTATGTTAAATGATTTCATTCGTATTTTTGGTAGATTTTAGGGTGAAAGTCAACTTATTTTCAATGAATACAACCTTTGGGTTGAATATTAGTTTTGAAAGAGGATTTAGAAAAAGGTTACAATTGGTGAACTGATCTCTTCATATATCTAATATTCAAAACACGCCTATATTTCCTCTACGGTTCTTCTCCTTACACCTAGCAAGGTTTGCATTTTAGCTACAAGATGTTTTAGGAAGTTTTTGGTTTTAATTGAATAAACTTGAGTTAGTTGACTAACGTTAAAGTCTTGCCATGGGTTTTCAAGGTCTTCAAGGGGTTTTTTTTTTTTGCTTCCAGAAGGAGATATTTAGATAGCTTAGCTTAGTTTGTTGGTAATCTATTCACATCAGTACCTTAATAAAGTATCCAAAGAAAAGAGTACAAGAGTACAAAAGAGTACATAGGTATTATAAGAAAAAATAGCATATATGCTGGATCTTGAAAGCTAGTGCAGAAAAGGACTTCGAAAACTTGGATTGTTGCCACAACCTCTGAAAATATTAAAGTTATAAGGTGGCGCGGCAATAATACCGTTCAGAGGATTTGTTCTCCTTGACCGTGTTCTTTTCTTGACCATAAGAAGAAGAAATAAATGTCAATAGAAAAACCTTTTGCTGCAAAAATATATAATAAATTTATGGGGGGTGTAGATAGGTCTGAACGTATGATAGCGCACTATCCTCACTCTGTAAGAAGCCGAAAATTTTCCAATAGATCCCAATTTTTTAATTTTTAAAAGTATATCTTGTTAACTCATGGATTCTTTTCGTTCGACAAAACATCGAAATATCTTTTCTGGAGTTCAAAGCGTCAATAGCTACCACAATGGTATAAACAATTGAACGAGCCAAAAGCAGGGATAGACCTGTATGTGCTGCTGCACTAAATTTGATCCTGATCCTCTGATCTCAAGACCCTCCATCTCTCCACAGGAATTCTGCAAGACGCAATGCTCGGAATATGTGGAGTCACTTCACTCATAAATTTAAAATAAGATCGTATAAAAAAAAAATTTAATTTTTTCTTGCCATGAAAAAGTCCTCCCTCAAGAGGTTAATATACCTTTGTACCACAAGCGGTGTAGGGCACACTGATATCACTCAAATAAACATTACGACGGCTTTTGTATGCCTCCCTACGACCATTAAAATCACTTTATTTAAGCTCTTCTCTTTTTTTTTGCAAATATGTTATTGTGGTTGGATAGATCGCGATAGGTTCCGCTTCTCAAAGACTCCGAAGAAAATTACCTCACACAGTTGAGTCCAAAGATTTAGTTAACTAAACGAACTGAAGACTTCGACTTCGACTCTTTCGGTGTCTGCAACTGTTACATGCGTTGTAGTGCCCTCCCTTCGAAAGCGAACATCATTAAAATCAATATCTTCAAGGTGACGTTGGTGTAGAGGAATTCTTTAAGCATTTATTTGTAACATGTGTCATTAGCAGTAGTAACTTCTCCCGACGCACTTTCGAAGCAACATGGCTCAATGATTCCATCACTCAAAAATGTATACCAAATATTTTTGTGTCTACCACAATTTGACTTATAATGAACAGAAACAAATACGAATATTACGCAATTTTAATTTTAAGTCGTTCGATGTCAACCATAACATACGTATGACACATTCATTTCTTACCACAGCTTGACATCGTCAATTTAGAAAAATAAGTTTCCTCTAAATACGCTTACGCAAAACCTTTTCCAATTGATGTCATGTAAATGTGAAAACATTTTCGACACTAATGCCGTTGTGCATACGCGTCCTTGGTTAATGTTGTACATGATTTTCCCTTATAAAAAAAATATATATATATATCTTATCGTAATGGTCGTTTAATACCCACAGCGTTAGACTTGAAAAATTCCTAATCCGAACAGCACCTAACATCCAAGAAAATCGCGTAATTAAATTAATGTTATCTGCAATCAGTTCATTTTAGTGTAATAGGAACAAAAATTGCTCTTATTAAGGTCCTCATAAGAAGGACAAAGTGTAGAAATAACAAAAAAGAAGTTTTGTCTTTAAGCACTGCATTCTGTTGCATGCTGACATAATTGTATGTTAAGGAGACAGTCTACTCATGCATAGTTCAAGTTCAGGAAAAATCATAAGATAATTTTCCGACCATTATTTTACTAAATAAGCGAATCTTTGAATCATCGTAAGCACTTTGTCTACGCTCAAAGAAAGTATTGATATTTAATAACATCTAAAGTAGGCGAGAAGTTTTGAGAAGGAAAGTCCGGTTTTCTATGGGTGGAGATATGGGTGGAGATATGAAAGCTTTTCTTAATGCCCAATAACTATATTTTCGTTTGCCGTATCGGTTAATAGAGATCCTTAACAACTCTTTTCTGCAGACAAAAGACTTTAATTTCTGTCCAACTTGTGCCGTTATTGTTTTGCTTTTCTCTTGTCCAGAATTGCAGGCATTATATTTTCGTAACCATAATCCATCGATAGAAAGCTATTTCATGACTGTCGGAATACATTTTTTTAATAGTTTTCCAGTTTAGTAATTTAATAACAAGAGAAGTTGGAATTTCGCAATATTTTGTATCTTTTTCGTTGCTTTTGCAATCAATTATTAAAATGATTTTATACATATGTGTTTGTACATTTTATAAATTCAATCGATAAATCATTCATTTCAGTCTATCTCCAATAATTGTATTCTTAAATTTCCGTTTTTCCATAAACAGTCAAAACATAAATGTACGGCATCATTAATAATCGACATGAGTAAAGCATATTATTATGCAGAGGTGTCTCTAGCAGCAAACAGTCAACTAGACAGACCTACGCAAAGACATCAATAGCGCTTCTCTGTAGATATGTCATCGAAATGTGTATGTTGAAGATGTTAGTGATGAAAAAAAAAAAAAAATAAATAAAAATACTGGTTTTAATGTGTGTGGTCGTGTATGTTACAAAATCGCAAACGTTACTAAGTTGAGTTATTAAGGAAGTCAACACTTATAAGCATAAATATTATGGAAAGTGAAAGAAGAAAAAAAACAAAAAAAAAAAGTATAATAATAATAGAAAAATATCTAGAGCTCCTTAATTAGAGACGAATGTGTCTACTTTTTAAGTCTATATAAATTTATGGCTGAATGGCTGAATAAGAAGAACAACACGTCTAAGAGCAGTTTTAAACGAACAATTTGAATGTTGGTCATATTTTTACATTTAATCTCTTTCCGTTATGCAAGTTTTGCTTGATTTCTGTATAAAATATTTTGACAGCTTATATATATATATGTGTGTGTATATGTACATGTATATATATATCTATGCATTTGCTATGCTCTAGTTATTCTTTAATTTTTCTCCATTTTATATTTTCTCACTTATCCTAGTATTTTGAAATGATGAATTTCACTTTCATTAATTTATGATGACATTTGCATGTACATACAAATTTCATGGATATACTAAAATTAAAAGGCCTTTCTCTTGTGTTGTGTATAAATAAATGCAAAAACTGCAAATTTAATGCGAACGAAAAAATTATTTCATCAAATATATATTTTAATATCCGCAAGGTTGACATGCTTTGCAAGCGTAAGAATATTGTTGTGTTTCCCCAGCGAGATGCTGATATTGCTCTAAATCGAATCGTTAATATTTATCTCTGCAAATAAATAGATGAGAAGTGTGAAATATCATGTACGATGTGAAGGCGTCACAAAATTTTGCGTAGCGTTGGCCCTAAGAAATATTTCAATCAAGTATTGAGTTCCAGGCCTTATGTTAAAGCTTTTTGCCTATCGTAAAATTGTCGGTAGACGAATTACCCTTTATTTCTTTGAAAAGATTTAGGGAGACGTACTAAACGGTTGTACCACACTTCAGGCCAATATTTGTTTATTTATTGGAACGCTACAGATAACGTGAAAAACTTCAAGGACCAGTGAAAATTTGGGTTAGAAAAAAATTTACTTCTCCATGTTTTCTACCCATTCATTGTTCAAGATGTTGGAATGAGGGTGTAAAGTGACCTTCCCTTCAAGTCGTTTTCCCATCGCTGCTGTCTTTCTGTCAACAGACAGGCTCTGCCGAATAGCAGTCTTACGTCTGCAGATATCGGTGTGGTTTCCTTCGCCAGTAATCCGTTCCTTTTTACCGCAATTGATACATGTCGCTTGCTCCTTTAATAGCAGCTCGATGGGTAATCTTCCTGTTAGAACTGCTGCCGCCGAGATTGTGCGGCAGGATGATTTTCTTCTCCGCGTGTGCATTCTTTGAACTGCTTCAAGCTTTCGTAGGACATGTTTGCGCATAGACTACGCTACGTATGAGTTTTCGCCTCGTTTGGCATAATTCTGCATAGGGTGTTTGCAGCTGTCAATGCTTTATCCGTAACCGTCTTAGTTTAACGCAAAAGTTAATTTCTATTTATTTTATCTAATTGCACTCCAAGATATCTCAAATAGGAACTGAATTATTTACTCTACCTATCAATGTCTATTTTTGGCATTTAGGACACCTTTCTATCCGCTGTCAGTATGGTTTCACTTTTCTTCACGGCAAGTTTGGACTTATATAGCTGCCTAATCAGACCGTGCTCGTTTGCGTACCCTATAAATCTCACTCTGCATCTATGTTTATATCTGTGTCTATATCTATATCTATACCTATATTTATACCTGCAATTATATCTAGATTTATATCTATACCTATATATATATATGAGTCTGTATCTATTTCTATATCCATATGCTTATTATATCTACATTATATTAAATAATTAAGCACGAATTCACTATATTTGAGGGAAAGGTTTGGACCATACCCAAACCTTCGCTCGGATACTTTGGTTTTGGAATAGACCTTCTCTCTTGCAGGATTGTATTGCAAAAGCGAGGCATGTCCTAATTCACTCATTAATTACCAATCGTTCTTGATAACTCGTCTGATTAAGGCTGATTATCTGCACGTCTTCCTACGAGAAGCAAACATATTTTCACACTTTGCTGAAATTAATAAAAAGCAACTTTTTTAAATAACAACTCAAACTAAAAACATATTTAATTCATTAATATTAAAAAAAAAAAGCAAAAAAAAAATAAATAAATAAAAAAGAAAACAAAATAAATTTAATATTTTTCTGATGTGTGCACTCATGTCAATCATTGAGTATAACACCAATAAAACATGGCCATTGTGTTTGACAGGAGAAATTTTCGAAAATAATTTTTAATATATTTTATGAAAAACTAAAGCTTTTTTTTTGTCTCATAAAAAAATCAGTTGCTTTTGGTTTCTCTTTTTTGCTTTATTTTTACCCACTTTTTGTCGACCTGTGCTCTCACGTACAGTAATTAATACATTAATATTAAGCAGTGAAGCATAACGTACGAATTTCATATGCATAAAATATAATATTTATGTAGATGAAAAGTTTTTGCTGTGTTGGTGTCGAACAAGGCAAAGCTCGGAAGCAACGAACAGTGAAAAATGGTTTTAGGTTTTTTGTCAAACTAAGCCGTAAGATAATCACGATGAAAAAAGAAAACCTTGGAAAGAGAAATTATGTAAAGGTAAGAACGAAACCGTAGTACATCACTATTACAGTTGTTTTGCTTTGCTTGTCTTTTCAAAAAACACGATTCGATATGAAATGTATTTTGCTTTCATTTGTCAGCGAGCAAAGATCAGTAGTTCGTTAATGCTACGCAAGCGTAATTCCAATAAGTTTGTCACCAGATACTTGGATCGTAGGGCGGCTCTCACGTAGACTTATAAATACCAATCCTATGCCACTAACTGCTATTATTATTATAATTTCGATTTCGGACTTTTTTTCTGTCTAGAATGCATTTAAGCGAACATTTTCAAGGGATTGACTTACACATAGATAAACTGTCATGATTGTTATCTTGAATTCAGTGGGCGATTTAAAGCCTATTTAGCCATTTGTAGAGATCAGAAAAATACATCTATACCTCATATATTCATTTCAGTTGATTAAAAGCCATTGGTAAACCTAATAAACCATCTGAAGTAAGCGAAAATGAAAACAAACAAAAAACGGTAACAAAAATAATACAAATTTAATTTATAGTAAAAAAAAAAAAAAAAAGAGTTTATAAAAAACATTTTTTTTTTTTTTTTATAAAATATTTAACAATTTTAACATATAAAAAATTAATCATCATATGTTGGGTTTTTTTTTTTCTTTTTTCTTTTGTTTGTTTTTTGTTCCTTCACTTTTTTTTCTATTTGCGTTTATATTGCGAATGAATAAATTTTCTCTACGTTAGATATGAAAAATTTCATGGGAATTAAACATAAATACTGAAGGTGAATGAATATGTGTTGTTTTTCGGTTGTGATATATTAAAAACGAAAATTATATATACATGAGATACGGAATTTATATTAAAATTTAAATAATCAAAAATATTATATGAACTGAACGCATTTCAACTGAGAATACTTCATCCAAAAACAATGTTGTTTTAAGCGTTAAATGAATTTTAAGAATTCGTAGAAACGATGAAATTTTTTTTATTTTTTTTTTTGTACTTAACAAAGAATTCTAAACTTTTATATAAAGTTAGATAAATAATTTTCGTATATTTGACGGCAAATGTGATTAAATGCATCGTATTATCTCCGGTGATGAAGGTATTTAAGTAGTTGAGAGAATAATAAGAATCTACTTTATGCATTCATAAAATTATTACAGTCTATAGTACAGTATATACAGTATATATATATATATATATATAGAAGTTTTTCGTAAGCTGTGGTAATTAGTATCCATCATCTAAAGAAACTTTGCAGCGTAATAAAAACAAAAACACACAAGAATAAAATGTAATCCATTTTGCTGCCACTTTGCCGGTGAAGCCGAAAGCCGTAACTTTGTTATTAGTTTCTTCAATTCAACTTAGCCTATGCTAAGAAATGCTACTAACAACAACTAATTTATTTGCGCCGATCATTTTATGGGAAATTGGCTGCAATACATAAAACCCTATAGATTGATTTTTCATCATGATGACGCTGGGCCTTATATTGCAAAAGAATCGTTAAGGGCCTTGTAAGTAATAAGAGGAGAGACGTGCCATATTATATCAGTTTAGAAACAAGGCCTTTTAAGTTCACCGAGACATTGTATTGACTTCGTCGAGCAGTTCTTTTTACATACAATATTTTATTACTCATAGTGTAAGTGGGCTAAGCACTTGTTTTTCTTACTCTTATTGGATGCATATCTAATATCTCATACACGTTATGTTGCAGTTCAATAGAACACGAACACTACGTGTAGCTTTACGGTAATCTTTACATTCTAGTACATTCAAGACGTAACCGGTTTCTCAAAAAATCCACGATTCCCAACAAATTTTAGACCTTTCAGTAGTGGCGTAAGTCTCTTCAAGCAAAGTTTACTTACCTCGAATCATCTAGAAGTACATATCGGCAATTGTCTCTTATCCTATCTATATATAGGGATTTTTACAAGCATTATAATAGGTTTATGAGCGTAGTTCCTGGATTATAATTTAACTGTCAAAGTGCTTGCGCATTGAAAAATACTTCAATTGCGTAACTACGTACGTACGGATTCGGCTTTCATAGAGTTCCGCTTTAAATGACCTTAAAAGCAGATCATCTCGTCCAAACCTAAAATAGCTACGAATCGTTTTGTAAGCAGTGTTCTCATTATCACTTTTCATAAGCAAGGTATTAGGTATTGTTTTTCTTTGCCTAGCGAAGCAGATCATCGCAATTGTTCTTGACGACAAACTAACTCTCTAGAGCAGATTGTTCTTTTTAGTAAACTGCGAGGCAGAGGTGGCCAAATTGAAGGCTGGTCGAGAATTTGTTTTACTGATGAGCTTCTTAACACACTTAACATTTTTGTCTTAAAAGACGTTTCGTTTCCAAACTATTTTTTTTAAAGAAAGGTTATGCGCATGGATTGCTCTCTGGGTTGTACATGCGTATAGGGGGATCAATACCACATAGGAAGTTGCCCCAATTTCCTGACCTCTCGACTACGGAAGCCGAAGCTTATTTAACACCTCAAAAATTCGCTTCAAAGCCATTCCTAGCTTTCAGCATGGAAACCGTTCTTCATGTGCTCCTGAATCTTATGGCATTAGAAATTACTTTAGCTTGCTTATACATATAAAAAGCCGTAAAATCGGGAAACCCTGCTTTGCATACGTTTTCAAGGGCCGAGGGGAAAGTGTCAACAATTGACTATAGAGAAAAGAAATCGTCAAAAAGAAATCAATAA
Organism: Glossina morsitans morsitans; assembly: GCA_001077435.1. Taxonomy (NCBI): domain Eukaryota; kingdom Metazoa; phylum Arthropoda; class Insecta; order Diptera; family Glossinidae; genus Glossina; species Glossina morsitans. Next base: position 19,629 of record CCAG010007142.1, on the reverse strand, counting down.
CAAAAAAAAAAAAAAAATAGGTTTTTGTTAACCCAAGTGAACCCTCATAGTAACTCGGTATGTCATATCATTGCGCCTTGACGCCCTTCGTAGGGGATCTGCAAACCTGAACATCTACATTAAACCAGAGACTTTTAAATCATAAACAAATTTGAAAAAGCATTACTCTGCCTGTTTACTATATTTGCTAAATTAAAGATAATCAGTCTCTCGTAACAATTCTCAATTAAACTTTTTTGAAACTACATTTAAATAATTCAAACGCTTTAACCGAAAATCCGAAAAATTACTTATCAAACTAACACTTGATGTTATGTATTTTTTGTTGTTGTTGGAAATTACCGCTAATTGCTTAATATATTAAACAGTTTAGTATTAAATTGCTAAAAGGTTTAAGAGAGAGGACAGTCTAACGGAGTGGGGTTGAAGACGAACGAGCTGAAGTGAAAACAAGTAATTATGGTTTGGATGAACGCCAGTTAAATTGAAATAACTATGAAAACTTCTATAAATACATACAACTGTGTTTTTAAGGTCATCCATCTATCCATTCTCTTGGGCCAGTAACAAGCAGTTAACCAAACCAGCAACAACTATGAAAAGAAGAATACAAGTGATTTTTTTTGCAACTTGTGAAGGGAAAAATAAGAAAATTAAAAGGCGTTCTTCTGTGTTCTGTGTAAAAATAAAATTTTGTTTCTTGTTGTTGTCGTTTTTTGCTTTGAAAAAAGAAAAGGGTCACAACTCATTTATAACAGATTGCGGATATTATTTCTATGGCTGCTGGTGCTTCTTCTTTTTCTTCAACTACTCCTTCTGGGGCCTTCAGTTGAACAATATGACGCTTCCTTTTGCGCCACCATCGCAAACAGTAAATATTGTGTTATAAACAGTGAATAATTAGATGCAATCAGTCACAGCTTAAGTACCACGAGTCATATAACATTAGCAAGCAACCCAAAGGAAAGGAAATGGAGAGAAGACGAAATGTATACGTTTAAAAAAACGTACACGGAATTGGAAACAGTGAAAAATAATCTTTTTAGTGGGAAAAAGAAACGAAGAGAAAGATTACATAAAGTTCTGATATGACTTTCTTAACTGATACTCGAATAGATGCGGGAAAATATATTGAGAAACTTTCTGTCATTCTTTATTAAATTTTCCTTTCAATCAAAATGAATTTTATTCAACTACATAATGGCCATCGTCATCTTTGCCAATTTTGTGGTAGAGCCCGTTAAATCGTCATTGTAAATCTTATGGGCAATTTATGGGCAAAAAAGAATCAAGCGATTTTTACAGGCCGGTTTTGAAGACAGCTTAACACCATTACAAGAATACAGTAAAGAGAGCGAAACAAATGGTAGTCGGTTGCGACAATTTTCGAGCTATACAGTGGACACTTCAAAACTTTGTTGTTTCAATCTTTGCCGGATTATCAAACATGTGTGTGATCTGCCGTTGACATGGTGGAAGGCAATTCTTGATTAGATTAGAGTGATTAGAATCAACCGTTGGGCCGTTCTAGAATTTCATAATTTTTGCGATGTCTTTCTGATCCCTTCATACGCATTGTATAACCTTATGGGATGACAATCTTGGCTTTGAAGTCTTTTTTGATAGTTCACCTTTCTTTGACGGTGGTCCCGTATTTTGACCGCTTTTTATCGTTAATCATTATCGATCGTTTTTCAGCTGTTTCAGTGTTTGATCAAAGAAGGTCCAGCTTTGCAATCGAAATTTCCCCAAAGCAAGCGAGCAAGCCATCCTACATTCGATAAAGTATCATGATCGTAGGAAACACTTTCTTGTTTTACCGGATATTCGTAGTGTTTTTGCTTTTTTCGTAGAACATCATGATATGATGGACCAAAAGGCCAATTATATTCATCAAAATTGCACGCGAAAGAGGCACCACTTTGTGTGACGCAAACCGATTAATGTTGCTTGATGTGTGGGAGCAAATACCATCTGTAATAACAAAAGTGTCACTATGTTTTTCTTATTATAATGTATGGACAGATCGACAGCATGTCTTCTGATTGAAAAAGAAAAACCTGTTGGGGCATTTGTACCTTTATTATAAATTTTAGGAGTAAAATATTTTATTTTACACTAATTTAACACAAAGTTACGTTGTGTTCAATTCTTTAGCAATTGCTGATAAGCCTACTTGTCAAGTCAAGGCAAAAAGGTAGAATGCCTCATCGTCGTAGCATCTTGTTATTTAGCGGCCTGTGCGTGACATGTATGTGGAGTACTATCAATGTCCTGCGTCAGTTAGTTGCGAAGTGCAGAGAGTATAAAAGACTGTGTTTGAAGGGCATTTCAGACGTTGCATTCGGTATGAGTTCCAAAAACGAAGCAACGCATCCTTTGCTTCAAAAAACTTATGTGATACGTTCGAAACTACCAATGATGTTTTGCCAAATTCCGTTGGAGAGATTTGAATCTCAGAGAAGATTGTCTACCTGGGCAATGACGACCTTTTACGATCCATGTTGGGGACTAACCCACTTTTTGCAACAACCAACTATTCGACTGCTTAGGAGCACATCAAGTACTCATTTCAAATTCAAATGTTGTATATGAAAACCAGGGCAGGATTTTGCCACCAACGTAATATAATTATGGATGGTTCAAGGCAACAGTACCGTTAAATTAGCTTGAGGTTCTTACGCATTACATCTTGTAGTGAAAGTCCTTGAATTGCTGATTATCAATAAAAGTCTTGCAAAATGCTCCATATAGGCGCCTGCATATAGAGTATGTAACTGTGAATTTCTTTTATTCATCTTGGTCGGGAGTGTTCTTAATCATATCTCGCTTTTTATTTCTCTCAAAAATTAATTGAAATCATATTTCTTTTCCTTCTTTTTATTTGAGATTTACATAATTCATGAATTTAATTACATGTTAATTTTCATAATTCAACATCAATTTTACTGTTATAATACTCTTCTCATGCCATTTTATTTAAATTAATTATGGGTAAGTTTTTAAACTACGTTATGATATCAGTAATTAATCATTATTTCTGAAAAAAAATTTTTATGCTTTTTTTTGGCACAGATTTTGACCATTTTTCATAGAAGAGCAAATTTGAGCGTAATTAATTTACTAATTGAACGGTAATTATTTATTATGATATACTATAAGTAAGTAAAAGCCACGAATATATTTATCGCTTCAGAAACGAAAACAAATTATAGCCATACTTTTGCCTTTAAAATGGAAATACGAGTATGATGTATAATTGCCGGATGCCATTTTTCGATTAATTATTTAATTAATTTAATCATTTTCTTTTATATCCAATATTAAGCTTGTAGAAATGGCACATGTTCACTTCAGTTTATTGATAGGTAAAGTGTATCCGTACATATCTTGCGTGGCATAAGTTCGAAGATCGACAAGTCATGAAATTATGGATTACAACGGTGGTCAGGTTGCCTAAAGAAAAATTGCTTCTGATATGGCGATGAACTTCCCATTAGGCTGCCGGGATGAATGCTTTCTTGCTTGAGTGCTTGGTACGGCGCTGCAGTTGTTGGCCCCAAGTTTGATGGGGCCATTAACTAATGGTAGTAGTAGACAGAGCTCGACGCTTACAGAATAGCGAGAAAATGGTTCATACGCATTTTCTATTTTGGTATCCCAGACGTAGAAGGGATCGGCTTCAAATAGGTCTACCCTTCTCCTTGGGTGTGTCGGTTATCGCTTATCAAATTAATTTGTGTGATATCGGGCGCAGTGAGGGTAGACTATGCGCGCTAGGTACTCACATTAAACGTTGCAGGAATCTGTATATATCATCCATGTCCTATTGATATTTATCAAGTATCAATAACATGAAAACTTTATGGTACGAATAGTAAACAAGACAACTATAAAAGTTGCCTAAAAAAAGTAACATACATGTGTCATGTTTGTATAGAGGCTAAGACTATTTTAATTCGGTTGGGATCCGTCTTTTGCAAAGATTGTAAAAAGCGAAATTTTTAGACATGATGACGATAGAAAGAGAACGGCATCGGCTAAATGACTTGTCTGCGATTTTAAATACATCATGTATACAGACTGAGGTCAATACAATTGTTCGAGAGAAACGTTGCTTAGTGCAAATTTCTCCTCTAGTGGCGTTGCACACTCACTTGTCTGCATTGATGGACAGAAAAATAATTGTATGTTACCCATTATTGGGGGACCTTCTTCCCCGTTTTCATATTTATCATTTCCGTATTTAAAAATTGTTTTAGAGTGAAGTATAAGTAAAAACATAGAAGAAGTTCGAAAGTTCAAAAAATATCGCATGTTTCCGGGTGAATAATAAAATGAGTGTTTGTACAAAAACTTAAATATAACGCAAAATTTTGTACTTAAAAATAAAAGTTTTCATAAATCAAATTAATTCGGACAGTAAATAGCTGGTATAACCACTCTTGCTTTCAAGGACAACTTCGATTATTTTGGTCATGGACAAAATTAATTTACGGCAGATCTCTATTGGGACACTATATGATACTTCTTTGCTTTTTTTGTTTTGTTGTTCATAAAACACTTCATAAAACTGTAAAGAGAACGCACTTATTTTACTTCACATGAAAAAGCTACCAAAACCTCTCAACTTCTTATAGCAAAAAGTAGCTCACGGGGGATTCCCTGAATTAATTTGAATTAAACAGTGTTGCAATATGGCAAACCATTATATGGACTTTGTGGAAGTTATCTTTTATAATTTTTATTGCAGTATTTTATGCAATATTTATCGCATCTATTCTTCTGTCCGCCTGCGTATATATATTTCTTTTATAAATTCCCATATGGAGAACTGTTAAGGAATAAACGGTTTTCGCTTTATTCTTGAGTGAAATATCGTATACAAGCTATTAAAAATAGGACGCCTCAGCTAATATTCATTAAAAACACAAACAAAAAGTAATGGTAGAAGCAAAATAGTGCGGTCAACGCTAAATGTAGTTTCGATCAGAACAGTAATATACGATCTTTCCTTTACTTGATATCATCTGTAGTTCGCATATGGCCCGAGCAATTTTGGGGATAAAGTCTCACTATCTTTTGATCATGACAGCATTAAGGTGTGCATGAAACATAGGATTCGAAATATTTGAAGACTTTTCTCTTTTTAAAATAGGCTAAAAATGGCTGGGAGAAAATCAATTTACAACTTTCACCTTGAAGGGACAGCCAAATCTTTTACACCTACCCTTCTTGCCATACCTTCTTTAAAAACAATGTTGAAATACAAGATTTGTTATTCCGCTTGTTATGTTTAGCCATACATATCGTTTGAACCTAAGAATGTGGGCCGATTTAACAATATCCATCGGCCGGTCAGTATGTCTTGACATGGTTCAAACACTCGTAGCTACACAGTAATTAAAAAGCGTCTTTATTAAGTCGGCAGATCCGGGGTCAATTCTCAGTGCGGTAGACAACACTTAAGTTATGATCGGTGTGCGGTCGTAGCTGTAATCGCTGCTAGAGCGTTACAACCATAACACTTACCGATTGAGGACCCACTTTTTAGGCTGGCAGGCATGCACCACCTCTCTCCTCATCATCGTGCTACCCGCATACGGGACGTCCTATGAATTATTGGTCATTTAAGAAAAAAAGGGAAAAGTGAAAGTTTTAAATACAGATTCTCAGTTGATGACCGTAGGTGAAGTCTATGAATGTACGTAAAACGTGTAGATCCATACTGACAATAGGCATATTAACCATGACCTGTAATCCCTAGCAGGTATTTTCCAAGGTTTGAGAAAAATTTTTACCAGTTAAGAGATCAATAGAAAGGTTGTCCTAATTAGTTAACTGTGGCACTCTTAGAATTTACAATTTCCATTTATTGGATATCAAAGTTTTGCATTTAGGCAAATATAATTTTCTTACTCCTTTAGCTCTCCTATTTCTCATCTTTATAGTCTATAAAAAAAAGTTTTTGTTTTTCTTTTTTGATAATAATCGCGAGCAACTTAGATTTATTTTCCACTATTATTATTATTAATCAGAGTACTGCTTCTGTTGTTGTTGCTATTATTATATTATTGTTATTATTATATTTAGCATTACACTTACCAATATCGAATGCATAACAGCCATTACCAAACGGTGATTCGTTCCAGATGCCGCCACTCAATAAAATCAAAGTCAATGTCAGCCAACATAAAGTTTTATTATTATTAACACCATGACGCTTAACGTTCCAATAACTTTTAACGCAGTTTGTTGTTATTGTAAAATATTTGAAACGTATAACCAGCCATTGAAAACAGTAATTATTATCGGTGTTGTTTTTGTTGTTTTTGGTTTGATTCTTATTGATTATTCGACCGTCACTAAAAATATACTGAGAATGTTGCTGTTGTTGTTGCTGTTGCTGTTGCCTTTGTTGTAGCTGCTGTTGTTGATATTGTAAAAATTTTATAGGCGGCATTTTATGATGCGTTCTGCGTTGCCAGCGTGTGTTCCCTTTCTCTTAGTTTTAGTAGCGTTGTTTGTTGTACTTCTTAAATGAAATTTTTATGAAATATATAACGCATCAGTACAAACGCCCCATCATAAAGCTAATCGTTCCCGCTCTTCTTACAACACATTAAAACATAGTCAATGCTTTCCGCGCGGATATCTTCTCTTGTGTATGCAATGATTGCGGTTGTGCATGTAAGCTTAACACTCAAGAAAAAAAAAAGAAAAAAAAAAACGAAGAAGACATGAACTCAACAGCACTGTATTTATCTAATTCTTATGATTTTAATCGATTGAATATTCTAGTTTTTATTTGTTTATTGTTCTTTTTTATTTTATTTTATTTATTTATTTTTTTTTTGTTCTTTTTTTTGATATCAAACTATTTTGCTATTTAGATACCATGACGTTGCTATAGTTGTTACCGTTGCTTTTGTATTCGTTTTATAGTTACACCCGTTTAATTGTAAATTCCAGTTGTCATTATGGCAGTAGCGACGCATCAAAATAAGTAACATTTCTCTTTCGATTGAAATGAAGAAAAACTTATCAAAATATAAGTGTTTGAGAATCTCTTTAATTTCGTTCACTTTTCGTGCTTAACGTGTGGGTGTCTTCTTGTCAGTCTATGTTTGTCTGTCTATTCCCGAATGTATATGTTTATGGATGTATCTGTGTGCATGTGTAAGTGTAGCCATGTGTACGTATCTCAATTTTACAGCATTTTTATAACGATGCGTAACGTAACAAAATTCACATAATAAACCGTCACAAAAAAAGGACCACGCAACGTGACATTATGCTGGCTTTTTTTTCCTTAAATTAATTTTTTTCCTCTTTTTTTTCTTTTATTTTTTTATTTTTTGCTTCTTTTAGTCTATCTGGATGAATGAACGTATACCGCCTGCAGTTGAATGAACGCGCAACACGCGAACGTTATATGAATTTAGGACGACAACGCCAACAACTATATCTGTAACGAGAATAAAAAGGAACAAGTAAGAAAATTATATACGCGCTGTGACCGAATCTTTTTCTCCTATTACTTTTTTAAAAAAATGGGGGAAAAACAAACGGGGAAAGTGAAAGGGCAAATTTCGATATTCTATAATATTTTCATTACTCGAAAGGTAATACAAGATCTTGCCAAGAGTAGAACACTTTTGTCGCTACATCTGCTGTAGTTTATGAGTGAGAGCAACAAAAAGCTTCTTTTTTTTTTGTAAGCAAAGGTCTTCTTAGTGTAATTTTATGCTCTGTAAGTAAGTGGATCTTTTGATCAGCTTGGTCCTGCTGGCAACAATTTCCAGCGCGTTTGTTAAGTTTGAAGACAGACAGACATACAGACAAACAGGCAGATTGTATTCTTATATTTCAAACCCGCAGAATGTTTAGCACAAAAAATCAAGTAGATGGGCAGGAAGGCGGACAGACAGACGGACAAAGATATAGACGGACGGAAAACATACCTACATCGATAGCGACTTTGCTGTTAATCAAGCGTATATATATGCTTTGTAAAGCCTCTGAAGCTTCGTCCAGTTGTGTTCGATGTGTTACAAAGGCTTTGATCAAACAAATATATTCCCGACTTTCGGTGATTGGTATAAAAAGACTGTGAGGAACGACTTGTATTATTATTAAAACGAAATCACAAACGAACATACACTCATACCTAAAAATATACACACAAACACACAAGATAATAATTGAATTTAATGAGAAGTGTATACAATTTCAGTTTCTGGGTCAACGAGTATACAATGCGAGGTAGAGAAGGCAGAAAGTGAACATTTATAACGAAGTACATATAGTAATTAGTGAACTGTGATAGTGAACGAAAATGGGCTTGCTATAGATACAAGAATGTAAGGTATTGAAGGACTTTCAAATAAAATTTTCGTTAATTCTACAGCAGCTTTCTGAGGAAATATGATAATTTTAAGCGAACCGATATATCTGAAGTCATTTAATTCCTATTAAACAGTAACTGAATTTGAACTGTGTTAGATATCTTCCGAATTTAAGTTCATTTTACATTATAATAACATTCACACTAAACAATGAGATGAATGCAACAGACAGACAGACAGATAGACAGACAATCAAACGCGCTTAAATCAATTCCATTATTGTTAGCAATTAAAAATACATATACTTTCTGATATATCGGATGCGTATTTTTATGCATTACAACTATTTAGGTAGTTTTAGGTAGTCTAGCATACACTCTTTGTTTGATTACAAAAGCAAATGATTTGTAATTTTGTTGAAAAACTTCTTAGTCTCTCAATGTTGGCATCCATAAAAATATATCGTTTCTTATCGACTTGCAATCCTTCAGCTGTGAAAACACCATTAATTCGAAATCAATCTATCAAATTGTTTAATACCGACAGCTGCTTAACTTGTGTTGCTGTGTTTTAAAAATAATGGCATGAAAACTGCTTGAATGATATTGAAAATAACGGCAAGGATAAAAAAGACAAAAAATTGAAAGAAATCCTTAGAAACTGAAAGGGGGGAAAAAATAAATAAATAAATAAATAAAAGAAGACTTCAAATGGGAAAAACTTATTGACATAATTTTGACAATTCATATTAAAGTTAACAACATATTTTCAAAAATGTGACGTCAAGAAATTTATAATTTTAAAGTGAATCTAAAGAACAATGTCGTGGTCGATTATAGCTCATATATAATGTGTTTTAAGTAAAATTTAACCCTTTAGTGCAATTGTACACGGTAGAAGGCGAAACCATTAAGGAATTGGAGTAAGGAGTAAGAAGTAAGGAGTAAGGAGTAAGGAATATAATGAGAAAAAGAATTATATATATGTTTATAAGCATTTTGCAATCTTGGTGATTAATTATGAACTTCTTTTAATTAACTTATGAGGGAGGAACTTCAGTAATATTATAAACATTATTAGCTTTATAATTACCATGGTAGTTAAAGTTAATTTTAGAAAGTGATATTACATTAAAGTGTTAAACTTCATTATGTCAAAATAGGTCGCTGTTATTATTACATCATCAGAGGGATTTTGATAGGAAAAAATGTTTACGCTTCCGGGTAAAAAAGATTGTTTGAATTTTTTTGAGCACAAGCGCTTGCTTGTGTAGTGCACTTCATGTTATCCGCAAAAGTTAAAGATACTCGGTACTCGTTAGGATCAGAAATGTCGGCATTGAACACAACATTAGCGAAGAGTAAGATCCATAAGGGCAAATGACAATAGTTTCAACGTTGCAATTGAGAGCTTAAAGCATCCAGAAGACTTTGAGCTGGCATGCTCTCCGATAGGAAAATTATGATGGAACATACCAAAGATAGTTCCAAAGCGTCAAACTGAATTGAAAATAGTCTAGATATCGAAACTATTGCCGTCGATTCTTTAAAATGAAGGGTTGATGACGATGATGTTTTGTTCAAAAGCAAGTAGAGGCGTGCATAGAAAGGTTTTTTTATTTCCATGATCGACACGACAGAAATGGGTGTTCCTCGATATACAGATTAAATAAAACGGAATCAAACGATTTTTTATATGAAAATTATTAAGCAGGTAACTCTGTATAACGAGTGTACTCGCCATGAAAAAAGTACATTTTGTGTTATGACGAATATATATGTGACGTTCCGTCCATCGGTCCTTGTCCGATTTCTTTATAAAATATTATCATTTTGAATGTTTATTTGCCATAATAACGTATTTTGAAATGTGTGTATGTCATTTTGTCAAGTTATTTCATTACAACCTAATTTCAAATTACACGCACTCTTTGTATGGCGCAATTTAAATGCACATTTTTCAACGATCTTGACACACTTAGCTCTAGTTAATAGCTTCTCTTGTTTAAAATTACATTTAATTCAATTGTGTCTTCAACATGTCTCTATATGCACGAGCTCATTATTCTTTATTCCCGAGCATAGTATCCCTTATATTTTTGATTGTCGTTACTGCATTTTTTACATCTTCATTATTTATAATTTTCTTTCTTTTCTGACTGCTAATTGCAATTTTTAGAGCATTTTTCATTGAAAAATGAAGATAATGCTGTACCTGAAACTGTACATGCGTATACTATTAGTTTCATGATCTACTCCTAGATCCGATTTTGTATGAATTTTATTTTTTAATTTCATACAAAAAAAATTTTATAGTGGGCCACCATTAAGTACCGCATTTTACCCTACAGTTGTCCATAAATTGACTTTTCAAAATAAGGCGGTATATGGAAAGCGGTTGAAAAATTGGTCCGATCTGCGCCATTTTCAATAGTGTTCATCTTTGGGCCAAAACCCGTCACTTTACCGAATTTCATGAAAATATAGCAAAAATTGCGATCCGTAAGTGGAATACAAGAAAACGGACGGAGGGACAGGCAATTTAAAAAAGAGGCCCTTCGTACTTCTGAGTGTTGCATACATTCGCAAAGACTTGATATACCCTTGCAGTACAACTGGTATAGCGCATAAAAACAGCGAAGCTTTAGCTGTTACAGATAACTATTTTATTGACCTCCAACGAAATCACTGCAAAAAAGTGTTGATTGCATTGCGGTAAAAAAGCGCACATGGGAAAATATTTTGAAGAATAAACGCGTTCTCATCTGTTAATGTAGTTTGTTTCGTTGTCAGTTTATCCAGTTGTTGAACGCCCCTGAATGCATTTATATCCTAATAATCTGTATTGATTTTCTAACTACCAGACCTATTCCTTCCTTTGTCTTAACGTGACATTGTTGAATTCTTCTTCATTTTCATTTTTTAGTTTTAATTTTCAGTCATTCTAAGCAGAGTGAAAGTATTTACTGAAAGAAATACTGTTCCTAGCTCTTGATATTAACTGATAAAAGACGAAAGAGAGAGAGTCTCCGTTAATGTAAATAAAGTGCACGCACTTTTGCTTTCTAATCTGATAAATACTTGAGAATTAATGGGGTAAAGATTTTATTATCCATACGATAATCGAGTCTTTTTATGTTTTTTTATTTAAGTGCTTGCTTTTAAATATTTTAATTAAAGTTATTTACACTTATATATATATAGATTATGGCATAAAAACCTATTTATTATTTAAATATTCATCCGTAACATAGAAAAATCAAAAAAGCATTCTGTTTTTTTTTTTTTCTTTTTGTCATATAAATAAGTAACTATAGAATAGCGTTGATATGAAGGAACAGAGAAAGAGAAATTAATTCATATACAACTCGACAATTAATTATCAGACAAAGGAACTGAATATAAGCGAAGCAGCTATAATTGAAGTTTTTTTTTTGTTTTGTTTTTGTATTTTTGTATTTTTTATTTTTGCAGGCCGACAGGCAAGCAATACAACAAATGAAAAATTTTATGTGTGGCTACAAACAAATAGTAATAATGCCTTACGCACAAAAACACTTTCAGACAAAAGCTGCAACTAGTTGGCAATATCAAAAAGACAGCGTTAGAAGGGGATACGTAGAGAGGGAAAGGGAAAAATTTTTGTAAAACTACCGAAAACTATAAAAGAGCACATTGTTTATGCATCAGATTGCCGTTGTTTCTGTTGTTGTTGACTAGATGACGCTAAAATGGTACTTGAATATACAGTTTTACGCGTATTTACCAGGCCAACGAATATGAATACTCCAGGCAAGCAGTCAGATAGGCTGGCCGGCACACCGAGCGGCAGGGAGCCAGAGAAGGGAGCATGCTTTAAAAAAGACAACAAACAAACAAACAAACAGGCAACAGCAGATGGCAGATAGTAAGAAAAGCTAAGAGAGCGAACTGAACGAGAGGCAAATATGCAAATGTGCAGTAAAAAAACTAAACAGATGTACTAGCAGACATTGAAAAGCATACGCGTACATAAACGCAAGCATACACATGCGCACGCATGCTCACACAAAGTTACATAGATAGACGTTTGCATACCAAATAAATGGACTAACAGTCACTTAAATGCCGGGGCTACACACAGAACTCTTTGCTTGGAAAAAAAAAAATTTTTTTTTTTCAAATATTAAGAGAAACGTATACAGTTTTTTTTTTTTGTGTTTTTTTTGCACTTTCGGCTTAACGGCACCAAATACAGCGGTAGTGTGTGAATATGCACTTAACAAATGCGATGGCAAAACTGTAAGAAAAGGAAGAAAAACACCATCATATGGATCTGAAAAAGCATTTGGAACTAACAAGAACAGCCTGACAGAACGGGCGGTAGCGCATATTGTATCCTCCAGTCAAATTAATATTATGTGTTTACTAAGACTTTCAAACTGATTCTCACACACAGTTCTACTCATTTGCACACAAACAAACGTAAACGTATAAAGTAACGATTATTTAGTTTACTTTGCTTCTCTGCGCTTTTTTTGTTTTGCTTTTTTAATTTTTGTTTTCATTTTTTTTTTTTTTTTACTCTTTCGCTATATAGTATTCTACCCCAACTCGGAACATGCCAAGTAAGCGCTCATATAAACAGGCAAACCTGGGGTTTGCTTTCTTAATATATTGCTTGCAGTTTGTGTGCAACTACAAAAAAAAAGATGAATAAAAGAGAAAAAGGAAAAAAAAAAAGAACTTATGCTTGCCTGAGTTTTATGTGTAGTAGGTGTGCATACCCTTCGCATTATAAGTGCTTTATGTTCCGTAGCTTTGCAGGCAGGCAGGCAGGCAGGCAGGCAAGCAGGCAAGCATTCAGGCAATTTTCCTGTGCGTTGCCTATTAAAAATTTTGGCGCACCAGCTTACATTTACAACTCCCAAAAACAAAAAAAAAAGTCAGATTCGCAAAATAAAAACAAAAAAAAAAAAGGGAAGAAATATCATAAACAGAAAAAAATCATTTCGCTCTATAGAAAAAGGAAAAAGCGGCAGTTGTCGTAATGTTGTAAATGTGTTCAAATGTTGTAAATTGAATGACAGACCGCATAGTCTGCGACGTTTCCTTCAATTAATTTTAGTCGCTCAGTTTCTTTTACGTTTTCCACTTTTATGTTATAACTTGCAAGTGTCATTTTTTACTATTGCTTTGATCCCCGAAAAAAAAAAAGTAAGGGAAAATTCTGTACCTCTCTCTATGCAAACTCTCTACGATTCTTTAAAGTGTTTAAAATGTAAAGGAATTTCTGCCGATATATCTTTAATGAAACTCTAAATCATATTTTTGCATTAATGCAGTAAACGTTTTGCTTACAACAATAACTAGTGTATGTATTAAGAGATCTAAAGAATAAAAGTATAGACTTGTATTAGATATACAAAGACTCTTCAGCTAGGTTCTTTAAGAAAGAATTTCTATTATTTTAAATAAGAAGCTCAGCTGCAGAGACGTTTTAAGACGGGCTTGTCGTGAAAGCTTGACAAGATAAACACTTTGCAGGAAGTTTAACGTCGATCTCTCTTGTGGATAAGTTATTAAGAGAATTATTCAAGAGATTTGATCTTTTTTGTTTGGACCTCTTTTTTCTTACACAACCATAGTAACCGAGTTTCCTGGGGGATCACATCATCTATTTTGAAGTCTCATCTTCTCAATCCAACTAATAATACTAGCTTTAGCTTCCTGCCTTTGTCTCCTTGACAATGAGAATTTCATCAAACAATCAGACATACAGGTAGACGGACGTTGCTTGTATTCTTTTCTAAATGATGTATTGGACCAATCAAAAATTACTGTTAAAGACTTTACTTGAGAATTAAACCAAGGTTAAAAAAAATAACCTAATTATTAAATACCTAACAGCAATTGGCTATTGGCTTACAATAGAATAAGCGGCTAATGTTATTTGTATTTATACTACGGCACATCTTTGGTATCCGACCGATCCCAAAGCAGTAAAAGAGTATTTGCAGACCGAGGCTGTTTCTGTGTTCGGTAAGTCGACTACAAAGCTTACGCATATCAAGAATGTGTTAATGTAACCAAAAATTTAAGTGAATTTGTTTATAAAACGAAAAATCTTTACTCCTTCCTAAAATTCAAGTGATATTCCTTACTATCAGTTTGGCCGGGCGAAAGCAGCTCATAGTGTAGAACACCACGATAATCGAAGAAAGCTGTTAACATTACTTTAGTTTCTGAGCGAATTTGACGCGGCTTTTTGCACGATTTTCTCTCGATTGGTCGGTTATGTTAGATCGTACGTATAGATCCAAGTTCCATCTTCGGTAATAATGCTTTTCATGACATCCTGATAGTCTGAAATCATTGCTTCATACACATAGTAAATATCGAATAACTCATTTTTGTATGTGTGCAAAAACATGTGTAACTCTACAGCAGCTGAGTGTCGAACTCTACATAGATGTCAAAGACATTAGTACCAGCACAAAAAGGAAAACGAAGAAAAAAGGTGCCTTGATTTCATAGTAACTAGTTCACCATATTTTTGGTCACGTGGATCTATTTTTTGGATATCGCCTCCTTATGAAAAATAAGCCTTCAGAGGGAAAAAAAGACTAATTTCACATACGTTATAATGACTAGAATAATTAGTTCTTTGAGAAGAAAACTAACGTCAGTCCCAGGTTTCACTTCATGAACACCTTTGAATCTCATTCAATACGAGCCGTTGAATATGAAATTCTCAATAAAGTGCACGGCATCGTCATCTATTATAGTTTAATAAAATGATTATGCTTTCCATTTTCTGAATTAAGATGAAGAAGAAGAAGAAGAACACATTCAAATTTTTGTTAAAATCTAACTAATTATTATTTGCTGTGTAGTTGTAGTTTTCCTCACTCTGCTCTTCGTACCATTCATTGAAAATAAAAATTCTATTCGAAAAGCGACGTCATTTGTTTCTCTCATTTGTTTCACGGTTTTAATGTTTTCATAAAAATTCTTTTAAAGTTTTCTACAATCAGTTTAGTGAGATGGCAGAGAAAAGTTGTGAATTTCTGATAATCGCAGAAACATTTAAAGATGAAAACAACTCAGCGAACTGCATATTTTAGTTCGTATTTTTTTACTTTTTTTTTTGTTTTTTTTCTTTTGGTAGAGAATCATGTTAAAGTATTTCGAGAATATATTGTTTTTTTTTTTTTTTTCCTTTCAGGCAGTAATTCATAACATATACCAGAATATCTAAAACTCATTCGCTTGTCTGTGCAATTTTTATGCAACATAAATTATTTTTTTGTGTTCTCCGTGAATTTATATCCCATTTAAACCAAGAACCACTTGCTGGTATGCGTTTACTATATATCTACATATATATATATATATATATATACATACACATTGTATGTTCATGGTGTCCCTTTAAAAATGTAGACAATTTTTTCCCCAAAAATATTCTTCTCGACCGTGTGCTGACAGCCAAATACTTAATTCTTTTCTTTCTTTCTTTCTTTTTCCCGTAGCTTGCCATTGAAAAATAGGATTTTGGTTATAAAAAAAGAAAAAAAAAAAATAATAAAAAGAGTTTAACACATAAAAAAAAAAAAATAAAAAATAATAATAAAATAGAAACAAAGAAAAAAGGTTAAGGTTAGGGCGTATTTTTACAAAGGCAAAACTAAGCAGAAAGAGGGAAAAACGAGAAGAAAAATAGTGTAAAATAAATGTTTTATGTGACTCAAGTATATAATTGCAATAAATGTCCAGACATTAGTTTTAAATGCAAAGAAAACGAAGTAAAAAAAAAAAAAACAAGAAAAAGGAAAAAACAAAAAACATAAAAAGTTGAAACAAATTATTTTGCTAGCAATTATGCAGATAAACAAATGGCAACAAAGAAATTTGAAAATTGTAATGTTTTTGCTCTCGAGCAAAACGCAATATGTTCGGGTTATAATTTTTTGGGTTTATTTTTTTATTTATGAGTTAGGTTAGGAGTTAGCGGAGGGAGAGTCATAACACGCGTTGGTGACTAATAAGTTATGTTTTTGTAAAAAATGATTGCACAACAGCATGAGGAAATAACAATTTGCTGGTAATGGATTGGAGAGAATTCATCTTATTTCTAATAATGACTAACTTGAACGACATTTAACGTAAACATGCGTGTTGCGAACAACCATAAAATTCTTATTGACAAGTTAGTTGATGCAGCTGTGCAGTCTGCAATGATTATTAATGATGAATAATTCCCGAAGTCTGGTCCCCATTTCTCGCTTTGTGTGGCCAATTATTGGACTGGAGAAAATTTTCTTGAAACTGAAAAAAAAAACAATTTTAAACACTCTTTAAAAGTGTCCTACGCCACTCTCCAGTTATTCATATAACGATTTTTTAAAATAATGTGTTATATGACATGTGATCGCAAAAGAGGACGCAGTCAATAAACATCAGATAAGTTCAACTTTCAACTTTCAGAAAGAAGAGATAATAAAAATAATCGTACATTTCATAATATGGAACGAGGAAATCGTTTCCATCAGATAAGTTAGTAAAAACATTACAATGCGCCCACCATTAAAGATCCTGCATCAGCCTACAATTATTCATACAATGACTTTTCAAATAAGGCTTTATTTGGAATGTGGGCGAAGAAGTGGTCCAATCTGCAAAGCATGTCAGTGCATTAAATTTCATTAACAAAATCTTAAAAGTTGGCTGAACACAAGCAGATAATAAAGGCAAACAAGTTTAGATCGATTGACAAGGGGGTGTTATGTACATTAGCACATCCTTGTATCACAAGTGGGTGTGAGGCATAAGAGTTTCATTCAAAACGATTTCCGGTTACACAGCTAAGAAGCTTTTTCCTATTTCCGATGAGCTACTAAGTCTCGCCAAGTCAAAAGACTTTGCTCGGGTCAATCTTAGTTAAGTTTACAGAAATAGCTTTAAGGCGGTATATCCTGCCACGAAATAGTTCATTAGAATCAGACATTTTAAAAACAATATACGAGCCTTTGGAAAAACTTTGGAAAAAGAAAAAGTAATTTAAATATTTTATTTTTGACCAGGTATAATAGCCCTTGTTTCTTCGAAATCCTAAGAAATTTGAAAAACGAAATCATTCAGATCATTTGTGAAGAAATCCAAGACTAACTAAAGATTTAGTTATTCAAATATTTTTCAAGCAAAAAAAATGGTATTCTGATTGTACCACAACCAAATAATACCAACACATATCAAGCAAGTCCTTAAGTCTCAAGTCAAGAAAAGGTTAAGCTTTTTAATTTCGATATATTTTCAATATTCAATATTTTCAATTTCCAAATTTGAGCGTTTTTTCTTAATTTTGGCTAACTACCCAGCGGCGGTCCGCTGTATATGTAACACGAGGATGGTCGGGAAGAAATGGGGGAAAGTGAAAGAGATAGATAATGGCCGCAGCCTAGAGGTTGTGTGCCCAAGGTTAAGCCTTTATCGATCGAGTACTCATTTTAGCTACGTCCAGGCGTATGGGAAAGCCGCAGTGATTCGCGGACACCGGTTTGACAGCCACGACCCCTATCTAGTCGGTCTTGTGGCAGCCCGTGAAAGGCAACGTGTTTTCTGTTCATCAATTCAGGGCAATGCTGAATGATGACTCGCCGAGTAGTGTTCTATGCAGTTGCTTTAACTGAAATAATTTTGTTTTTTTTTCATTTTACTCTTTATAAAAAAAAAGTGAAATTGAAGTAGCGCGCGGTGTTATATTCTAGATCTAATTAACTAAACACTAGGCCTCGATAAGTATTATACTTTGCGGAAGTGTTGTCACGAGTTTCGCCTTTTATTTTAAGTACTTTGCATACATGCGCAAATGCAACAGCAACAAGCAATATTGCATATGCGACTTAAATTTATTTTCCAGCAACTCAGGGTATAATAAGCTGTATATATAGCCACGAAGCTGATCAAGAAGAATTATGATTAGAGAGGGAGAACGGAAGTGGCAATGGTATTCCTCAAGATTGGCACTATTTTATATCTGTAATCTCAGTTACGTGAGAGGAAAAGGTATGAAGGCATGGCTTAAAATTATTGCGTCTTGCTAGTCGTAGTCTGGTATTATCTACAGCATCCAGTAGATTAGTATTGGATATCATTAACTATAATATAAGAAAAACTTTTGAGTGGTTTTTACCAACGGGCTCAATAAACTCTTATAGTATTATAGTGTGCTAAGTTCGGGGAATAATTTCTAGTGATATTGCGGATATGCAATTCTGACTTTCTTTCTCTGAATGACATTTAAACTGAGCAACATTTGTACCGAAAAGCTGTACATGCATCAGTTGTGTTTATGTGCAGGAAGCGGAGAGGAAACGGAAAAGTAGCAAAGGACATATATTGAGATTACTTTCGGAAAAGAATCGTGATGCCCAATTTTTGACGAGTACTGAGCTTAATGGTGGGACTATCTGCTAACTAAAGGCGAGAGAAAACAGTGCAGAAATTCAGCGTCCGAATGGCAGATTCCAAATCAACAGCCGCGTTTCAAAACGACATTTAAAAGAATTGTGGGTATTATAATCTTTAGGTTTAGTGAGTTAACGTCTTTTGAATGCAATCTTAAAGAAGAGAGATATTATTATTTCTCTGCATCAAAAGAACTCGAAAAAACCAAATCGATAATTTCATTCTGTACCTGCACTTCCCTCTTCCCGTTATAGCCTAAACTACACACGCAACACCTAGAAAGATGTTAGACAGACCTACTTTTATCATACTGTTCTAAACTTTTCTGTCCATCTCTCCTGCCTATTTCTCTGCCTTATTTTCTTACTTTCAACCTTCAGTTCGGAATTTTCCTGATATTTAAATGACATCTGGTGCACCGACATGTTTTGCTCCAACGACGAATGCTATTGAATATGATTCGGGTCGGACTACTTTTTCGATCACTCCCCATCTTATTCTGTCTTATTTTGGAAGGTCATTATGGGAATAACTATATTAAATGAAGTGCTGTAGAGTATTTAATGGTGGACTCCGCCCCACTGTAGTATTTTCACATGTTGCCATGCATTCCTTACCGAATCGTAAAAGAAAATATCCCATAAATATTTGGACATCTGAAAGATCATCGGAAAGGTATTCTCAATTTTGAGATTTTTAAGTCAATACATTGCGATTATAGTAATTTTTGCCACAACTTCCAATAAACTGATGGGACACGCCTTCAATTTTGCTATCTTTGCTTAAGCTGATGGTTATCAAAGTCTCGCCTCTTATGTTAAAATAGCTTTAGT
>CCAG010007140.1:0-29821 GCA_001077435.1 Glossina morsitans morsitans | reverse complement strand
GTTTTCATAAAAGAGTTTCATATGTTTTATGGGTAGATCGGTTGGTTTCAGTCGCTTGCTTACCACTTCTTGAAGCTATTTACAGGATTAAGAAACGATTGAACACAATAGAAAAGTCATGTGCTCCATGGATAGTGAACAATTACCTGTGCTAGATGGTGTAATATATGTAAAGATTCTTTAGAGTTTATAGAACTTTGCCAAACTCACGACTTACCTATAAAATAAAGGCATTCGTGGCATTGCTTGCAATTGAATAAATTTAGAAAAGCTTCTCTGAACGCGGATGTTAGTTTGGTAAAAACAGACATTAAATAAGTTAGCCATAGTGTGTTTTTACCAGTTTGTTACTCGTTACTCATTTCTAATATAAATGGGATGCCGTATGACTTGATGGTACATGAAAGAAAGGACATGTGTCTGGTGGCTGCAAGAAATACTCAGGAAACTCGACCGCGTGGTGCCGAAGGTGGTCTGCGGTAAAGGAATTTGGATGAATACATGCGAAATGGATCAAGTCCAATAAGATTAGCACACCCTTGAAGTACGATACACACCCAACTGTAGTTATGGATGCTTGAATATTAATCAAATGCAAGTTGTTCGTCTCCTATATAAAATCGTGAGCACATGGAGACTATAGGTAGGGCTACGATTAGTCCGTCCGGTAAGTAAGTTTCGTCCATCCGTTTGTCCTCAGGTGCAGGTTGTTAGCACGTGTATTCCTTCCGTGTAATCGTGTGTGGAGCATCCGTGGAATTAAATTTGAAGCCACCCATTTTCTACAGTCTTAAATCCTTTGAACCTTTGCTACTTTTCCGATGTTTTCCGTCTTTTTTTTATTTGACATATACGGTTTTATTTTGCTTATGACACGACGCAAACATAGAAAAAGTCTCTGATAAGGAGACAATTTTATGTTATATGAAAGTTTCGTCCAAGTGGGGCCCAAAACGCAATATAGGTGAAGGTTCAGTTGGTTAACAGACATTGTATGTTGCATAAAAGAGAACTTAGGTATTCAGATTCTAGTAAGCTGATCCATTACAATTGTTTTGCAAGTATAAGATTTCCTTTCGTAGAACTGCGACAAAGTAACAAAGGATTCCGAATGGTTCTTCACTAGAGTAAAAAATTCACTTTTCAAACATACAAAAATCGTTAATCAATGGGGTGTTTGCGTGATTTCATACTGAAAGATACTTTTAATGAGATGCACAATCCATGTCTTTCGAGATATCTGATTGACTATGGAAAAAGTGTAAGGAAAATTCAAGTCTTGATCATAAGCAAACAAAGTGTTGATCAAAGCAATGTGAACCCTTCAAGCTTTTTGTTAGTTTAGAGGGCTTATTCCATCCTACGTCTACGATATCAATTAAACGGTTTAACTTGCTTGAGCTTTCAGAGGCAAAATTGGTTCGCTTTTCCATTAAAAGTCAGTGGCATCACAAGTCCTAGTATTCCATTTCGTTCTTTTTCCTTCCCTTTCTGACCAGAAACTAGCTGTTGTTGTTGTTTTATATTCAAAAAGTCGGAAAGACTATTTTTGATTTGTTTTGTTCCGATGACTAAGCAAATTTAAATTTAATAAATTCTTTAGTAGGTTTTCTTCTGCTCTGCACTTTAATATAAGAAACGGAGAATTGACTGAGAGAAAGTACTTAACTGCTTGCTAAACCGATCTTTAAACTATTTGCAGTAAAAGCGCTTAACATAGTTGAGCGTAGAGTTTCCTTGCGGTCGATGTTAAGTGACGGTAACCATGTATTTTCTGTAATTTAATGTTCGTTTTGTTGAGAATTTCACCCGCCCACCTAATTATTTTAACGTTGACACTTGACACTTGTACTCCAAGCCAAATGAGCAAAGTAAGCATACATATGTACAGATCATATCTTCTCTTGCATTTCATGCTGTGGTTGTTTTTACATCTTTACCGAAATAAACTATATATGCGCTGTTTTTCTGAATTGTCGTCTTTGCAAGTGGGTGTGTTGTGTGTTGTGTGTTGTGTATTTCAACTATACTTTGTCATCGTTATATTCATCATTTAACTAACGTATTTTCACATAACAGCGCACACGAAATAATGCTTTAGATGAATTTCAAGTTTTCAACATTAAATTACTTTTCTCCTTGCGTTTGTTCCCGCTTCTGCTTTTCCACTTTACGGCCTCTTAGACATCATCGTTTTCTTTTACTGGGTAATTTACTCTTGATGAAGGTAATTTTTTAATACGACATTTATTTTGATTAGTCATTTATATAAACAGCCACCTTTTCTTTTTTTTTTTCTTTCTTTCATGGTTGGCCTCTTCGTTTTTGAAGAAGGCGCCATACAATCATTTCTTGGTTATCATATTATTTTACCGCATTCAGGGAGGAGTAAATAAAATTGATTAATTTAAATATTGATTAGTTTATAGTACAGTCAAATAAGAGAGCCAGCGAAATTAAAGTAAAGATTTACAAGTGCAAGCATTTAAGCAGTCAGAACACGTTTAAGAGCCAGTAAGGCGATCTTAAACCCGTTTACTAAATAATCTAAAGCAAATAATACCCAAGAAAACTTGATACAAAGTGAAAATCAACGTAAGCTACATATTTGGATGGCGTCATGATCCGATTTCAATTCGTTTTCTTTAATCCGCGTTGTTCGCTGCTTACAGAAACTATACATCGTCGCCGCGCGTTAGGAACAAAAGATCAACTAAAAAAAGTTGGCCAATAACGGTATATCTTTCAACGGCTTTTCTTTTTATTAGATTTTATCTGTTCTTTTGTTTCTTTGTACTGTCTGTCGGTAACGTAAAGGCTTTTGAACTAAGGCAATGATTTTCTGCGTCTGGTTTGCTCAAAACCAGCTCATTTTTCACCGGTCTTCACAATTTTATCTTTCCCTATCTCTCTCCCTTTCTCTTTATCTCTTTCTGACTTTTTCTTTTTTTCCGTGGCCCAGCCTCTTTTTAACTTTCACGCCACTATCTGACTCTGGCTCACTCTCTTTCTGTCTACCTCTCTCTTTTTTTTTTTTCTTTCTTTCTCTTTCCCTGTAGAATTTTTTTTCCAAGCGCAATTTTTCTGGCAATATTTTGAACTTTTTTCTTTTAATGAAATCTCTTTTTAATATGATAGCTTGAGTCCAAAGATTTGCATCTTTTCTCATTTATTCCAAATGACAGAATTTATCGAATAAAACCAGTTGTGGTGCTAGGATATATTAACGATATATGCAACGCCCAGAAGGATTGGAGGTAGGCCCCCCTCATTCTGAATCGATGTAAGCTTGTCTGTCCACCTATTCGTCGTTTGCTTTGGCTCAAGGACGAAGGTTGTTAAAAATGGTTCGAATTGCACCAAGGATTGGATTCAACTACTTCCCATATAAAGACTTATTTTGAAAGCTTGTTATTTGAGGAATTGTAGGGTGTTTAACGATCGTACAGCATAATATTTTTACTGGTTTTTCCATCAGTTGTCCATTTAACACAAAAATTTTACTAGAGACTCATCTTTTGAATTTTCCGAACGGATTGCACTGGGAAGAAAATCTGGAAAATATTATGCTTGCAATATATTTCTATCAGTTATGATCGTTTCACTATCGTTTCGTTCTCGAATCCGTCCGTTCCTTCTCGATTTTGTTATTTGTCTGGACCAATAACGCTGAATACTAAGCGCCCGTTTTTTTTCTTAAGCTTTTCACAGTAGTTTGCGGGCGATTGCATCCTTGTTCGCTTTGATGTACTTTCATACGACACAATCCATCCTTTTAATTCTTTTAATGGTTCGAGTGGGTGGGGAATGGTGAATATATATTTCCTTCACAGTTAGCTTGAATTGGTTCTAAAATCTCCAAATTTCTCATTGGATGTGTGTTTGTTTGATTGTGAGCGAACGCAACTTTCTTCGCGTCAAAGTTTTCGAACGAAATATTACTCGCAAGCTCGTATGAGATATTTGTACATACAGCTAACACGCACATTATCGAGTGTTGATGGCCCAATACCATACCACGAAGTTTTTCAATCGTTTCTGATAGAGCAACGTCATCTACCCGACTTGGACGGTGTTCACCACTCGAACTAATAATGAGTTCATCCAACCATCTGGTAATTAACTATTTTATATGGAGGAGTAGGTTATCTGTAGTGTTTATCGAGTGTTTCTTTAGGAAATTCTTCTTTTTCATGGTGAATAAGAAAGACGAAGTCGTTTACTTTTTATGGCTGATAAAAAAGTATTAAGTTACACAATGTCGTGATGTTTGCATACGGTCATCGGAAGGTGTCTTCTACCTTATTTCTTAGTGGCCCCCCTCTTTTCTTAGAGGCTTTATTTAGTTATACACTTAATAAAATATAAATTAAAATTTCGCTTCAAAGCTTTTGTGCAATTTTAATCGTAAGAAGTGTTTGCAACGTTGTTAGCTTACACGAGCACATTTCGAGAAAAAGGTGACTTTTGAAATTTCAAAGACTCCGTTGATACGATTTTCGAATTTTTTTCTTTTGTTATGTTCTGGCCATATGTCCACATATTGACATTATTAGCTATTTTGCATTTTCAGTTTCGTTTTGATAGATATAAGGGTTAGACATGTTTTTGTTTGCTTGCCAATTTTCTGCTATCGAAAAAAATGGATCAAAGAATGTGTGGTGTAAAAAATAAAACGAAGTCTTCCAAAACACTTGAAATATTGACTGTGGCATTTGGCGACTCTATTTTGAGTAAAAAAAAATGTTTATAAGTGACGCAAGCTCTTCACTGACGGGCGAGAAATTGTTAATGACAATGCCCGTCTTGGACGCCTCAGTACGTCAACCACGGAGGAAAACATTGAAGCAGTGAAGAAAAATGCTACGGAGAATCGTTGGATCATTATCAGAGAAGGTGGATGAGGATGTCGGCATATTGGTTGGCTTATGCCTTGCAATTTCTTCGGTTCTTTTGGGCACGATCATACGCCAGCTCACAAGCCATTGTTCGTAACTTTTTGGTCAAAGGCAACGCCATAATCATGCTTCAGCCACCGTATTCGCCGGACTTGGACCTGCGCGGATTCTTTCTGTTCGCATGAAAGGATGAACTTTTACAACGATGAAGAAGATAAAGATCCCGTCCCTGAAAGATCTCTGAACCATGCCAGAAAGTGTCGCTCAGAAGTTCTTCGGGGATTAGAAAAACGGCTGGTGCAAGTTGAATGACTTTAAAGGACACAAACTAAATATTGGTGAATGAATACATATTTTCCGAGAAACGAATTTTTGTTAGCTTACCATACTACAAAATATGGCCTAAATATATATAAATGCGTAAAAAAATATCACTACATCCTGCAAATTATTGACTTTTCCTATTTTAGGTTACATCGAGAATGCTAGTAAAAGTCGTGGTATTTGCGGTACGAATGTGAAATCTCTCTCCACTATGCCGGCATTGGAAAAATGGAAAGCAAATGTAAGTACTTCACAATTAATGATCCTTCTTTTAAACTCACTTTTTTTTGAAGGCATAATTACGTGTACTTGCTTTTAGAAAAGTTTTTCATATACTTTTAAAACTGAAATTACTAACATATCGAGTAAAAGTTTATTTATATTATAAATGTTAAGGTGTATATAAAAAATAATATAATTTGTTTTTTTTCTAATATGATGACATGAGATATATTTATATTAGAGTCATAAAAGAAGCAAAGTTTTCATATTATTTTAACAACTTTCAACAAACGTCATTTATCTGTGATATGAGAAAGAAAATTTCCGACACTTAAACATAAGATTATATAATCATAATATTTTCTGGAATGAAACAAGTCCATACAGTTAGTTAGTTAGAAACAGTTGAGGAAACAAATAAAAAAATATCATCAATTTTTATACGAATTTTTTTCATGCCAACGACAACTCGTTTAAATGCTTTAACGTTAAATGGAACTTAAAAAAATTTCCTAGAAGTTTCGCATAATATCGTTAAAGAAACTTAATTTGCTTTTGGCCTAAAAATACTCAGCATTAGAAAAAAGCAACACTCAATGGGTTTGCAGGGTTATTACTGTGCTTTAAGTCAGATAAAGTAGCTCAGCTTTAAGAATGCATCAAAAATGACAAGTCGTTAGGTTGCACTTACCAAACTTACTTTATTAGACATAGATGAGTGTGCAGTAATAGCTTAAGCAGATTACTTTGTGGCACTATCCAAACGAAGTATTCCATAATTTCAAGGTACTGCAAGTAACTTATGTTAAGTGGAATTAAAAAGTATAAAAAAAGTGTGCTTTCCACATGTCTTTTAAATCAAAAAATTGTTCACATTCTGATTAAAGCTTTTGCAAATCGACCGGCGAGTTGGACTTACAACGAAAGGTCTCATTAAATAAAAATACGAACGAATTACCCTTGAATCTGCATTAAATCAGCTATGTGTTATTACTTTGATCATCGCGATGAAATTTCCATTTTGGAAAAGATCATTTGTTGCAATTTTATTCAAAAATCAACTTTTTATACTCTCCACCACTTATGGTGCAGGAGTACATTAATTTGCACGCATGTGTATCACACCCGGAAAGGTTTGAGATCGATCCACCTTTGATTGTGCTATACATATAGAGAGTCACTTTCTGAATCGATTTACACTTGTCTGTCCGTCTCTCCATCCTGTTTTCTTTCGTTCAATCTACAGGTCGTCGCATTTTGAAATATTTTGATGAAATATGGTGCACTAATGCATTTTAGCTCAAGTAACAAGGCTATTGAAAATGGTTCGGAACTTCTTCGACCGCTTCTCCTATAACGAATTATGTTGAGGTTTTCTTATATATAATAATTCATTTTGTATTCTACAGAAAATTCTTCTAAAAGTAAGAGAACAGATGTGCCTATTAGGTCGTCGTCAACTTAAAGCGGTATTCAATTGTTGATTAATATTTTTAACTATCGATTAGTACACACAACGATACATATCGTAACAATAAATAACAAAAGTCGTGCTGTTACTAAATTTACCTCATAACAACTTCGTTGCCACAGTTTGAAAAGTAAGATAGGAAATAGGTCATAGGACTTGTACTCCTACGCGAAAATTAAACAAAGTAGTTTCTTACGAAATGCTCGTTGAGAAAGTAACTTACTTAGTAGGAAAACAGGACTAATTTTAATACCAGATATTTAGTAAATGGCAAAAGATTAGGTTTGGAGTGGTATGTGATTCTTTCGCGATCATGGGCTAGTCAGCTGATTCAGTCGGCTTTGCCGATATTAGTTTAACATATGAAGTGATTATATAGTCAGATTAGTTAGGTTTTCTACGTGAGATCAACTTACCACTTATCAAGAATACTGAAGTAGAACTTGAAAGCTTTAAAGCGCCAAAGTAACAAAAAATTTTGCATTTTAAAGCGCAAAATGTCGATGATACGCGAAAATTCTTTGTTCATTTATCTCCAATAGTTTTTCTTTTTCATTTTGTTTTCATACTAACATCTTTTCACAACAATTAAATGAACGACTCCTCCAAAGCCATGTAATTTTTCTTTAAAATTATATATCGTACA
Source organism: Glossina morsitans morsitans (assembly GCA_001077435.1). Taxonomy (NCBI): domain Eukaryota; kingdom Metazoa; phylum Arthropoda; class Insecta; order Diptera; family Glossinidae; genus Glossina; species Glossina morsitans. The sequence continues at coordinate 22,260 of CCAG010007140.1, read as the reverse complement.
GTGAAGAAGCGATACTTGTTTTCTCATTCAATTTGTAACAGTTAAAAATATGATTCACATATACGAGTACACATATAAATGTTTTGTATCATTAAGCCAGTTCTGTCCGTAGCGTGCGTTAGGAACTTTATGGCAAAACTTAGGATAGCAAATAATAGCTCGAAGCAATGGGATTATAAGGAGTTTTTGAAAATCAGCGCATGAAAGAAATTAACACAAAATTTCATATGTAAACAAATTAGCGTAAAATTTATTGAAAGATTCTGTTTTTTTTTTTTTTGCGATCTGCAATTAAGAAAAAATTTGAAAAAATCGATATATATATGTGTTCACGACGTTGGGTGCTCAAGATTCGATATCTTGCTTGTTTTCCTCTCCAATTTAAATGAGGAAGCGAAGAGAGGGAGAAAGAAACAGCATACGCTGTGCAATTCTTGCGACTATTATAAGTAGTAAAGTGGTATTAGAAAACCTTTTAGCGCAAAGCTACGGGTCAATAAAGGATTTCCAGTTCAATTCGTTTATTTGTATGTTGTTCTTCTGCAGTCAAATGTACGAATGATTCGCTTTTACACTTCAATTGCAAATGGAAATTGAGCTTAGATTTTACGGTGCGTTCATAACATAAAAATGTTAAATAATTATATATAAATATATCGTAAAAATTTTACTTCAAATTTCTTCTTAATATTCTTTACACGAAAAGATTTACAAAAGTCTAAGGGTAAGATTTTCTTTTCTTCGATTTTCTATAAAAATTTTCAAGCTTTCTCGAAACTTTCTCTAAGAGGGCAAAGTAAAAACAAGCTGAAAATAGAAAAGGGTGGAAAAACAATGCCATGAGAGCACTTGGAAATTGCTTTATTTGTTCAAGTCACATTCTCGTCACAGCCGCACCAGCAAAACCGTATCCTTGAGTCTTGTGAAAGTAAAAAACAAATAAACCGTCATCCACTTAGGGCAAATATACACACATGTACATTCATTTTAAAACACATGCGTGTACGGTCACATAAATATATACGTAACAGTCGTTCGAATCTTTAGCAAATATTTATTGATTGTCCCACACAGTAAAAGCATCTGACAAAAAAGTACAATTTCCAGGCTTAACGACAACAACGATAACGGGCCTGACTACAATGGCTGGAGAAAATTTGCTCATCAACAAATAGTATGAGCACGGCATAGCATACCGGATGAAGTGCAAAAAGTAAGGGAAAAGAAAAGAAAAAAAAAAAAAAAAAACAAAGGAAAAGAAAATGAAAATGAAAAAAACATGAAAGCGAAGCACAAACGTATACAAACATTCGTAAATACTAAAATAGATAAATTGCCTTGATTGACCATAAACCACCTGTTTCAGGGGCATACAAGCTTGAGCAGGGCAACCTCAATGTTGAAATAGAAGAAGTAGAAGACTAAGAAAAAAATGCCACTAATCCGTTCATAGTATGTGGGCTCGCCCTTTACGACAATCTTCATGCTTAATACGCAATCATAGAACATTGTAAAGGCAGAAAAACTCTTAAATATGTTGCCTTCTGTGAGGTTAGAAATTTGTACGTATAGGCCAATTTCCGTTTGTGCTATTGAACACAAAATGTTAGGCAAATATTGAAAATTTTACAATTCCACAATGATGAACTAGTTATCTCCACAAATATGTACATAACTGAATACATACGCATTCATGCTAATCTTTGCATAAAAACAAAAATTTAGGTTAAGTAAAACATCAATGAGGAAAATTTAAAATGATTTCGTATGCAATCGAAGAAGTCTTCCTTTAGTTAAATTTAAAATTTATTAAGAAAGTTATAGTTCGAATCAAATAAATCTACATAAAATCATAGTTATTTTAATTAGGTCTCCAAAAAGCTATTGAATGCAAATACATTGTCGTTATGTTAACTAGGAATAGTTGTAGTGTTTAATGTTCAGAGAAAACTCCAAGAATCAATTAAAATTATTAGCAAATTACTTAACAGACTTCACAACTTCACAAACGGAAATATAAAATTTGTACATTTTCTTGTAATCTAACAGATAGACAGACATTTACTGAATGCAAAGCGAAATTCTCCTCTTTAAGATTTGTTTCTAGGCTTTCTGTAAACCGTTTTACTTTAACATCATTTACACACACATTATGGGGCGACCCATAAGCAATCAATAATTTTGAAATCTAAAGGAACCTCACGTTTTTATTGTTTAGTTTATTGTATCATGTATGTCCATCATTATCGAGGACACTTTACCATTGTCCCTGCAATTTTCTATTCCTTTCTTATAGAAATACATGGACTCAAGGTGCCTCCTTGATAAAGCTATCGGAGAAGTCATAATCATGAGCGGTCAACTTTCTGAACCAACATTGACACCTATTGACCTTCAGTGCTTATCTATAAATATCACAAATTTTCTTTGCGTGCGACTGTGGCGTTGAATACCGCAGCGAAATCACTAAGTAAAATTATACTCTTTCGTGATCGAATCTTTTCTACCCACCGCCGTTTTTCTGAAAAAGACTAAAAGAGAAAAGCAAATGAAGTCAATTTTAACATTGGGAAGGCGTTGCGGTTTTTTTCTATTTTCAGAGTAAGAGTGGAAATTTAGATATTGTATATGTTGTACTCTACGAGTGACGAGTAAAAAACACGGAAAGCAAAATGTTTTCACTTGTTATCGCACAGGCCTGTCATCGTTGTAGACGTTTTCTTTAAAAACTTTATGTCATTTCAAAATTCTTTACAAATTGTTAGGGAATATTTTCATTTTTACGATCGGAAAAACATACCACACCGATGCCACACTTGGCCAGATAGGCGAAGTGGCGTCCAGGCTTAGGTGCTTTCTAGACTGGGCAAGAATTTAAATACTTTATAGGGTCTTTAAAGCTTGCTGCTGTGCGCTGTGAAGGTATTGAAATAAATATTAAATTTTGATACCCTATAATATTACGTGGTAGACGTGGTCAACATTTCCTTCTTTTTATAAAGCTACCGCAACACCGCCCACAGAATGTATATCCAAATTTTTGTCGATTTATCTGCTGTACGTTATGAGTAATGCGCAAATAACCAGCCTTTTGAAGAACAGAGATGTTTTTCATTTACGTGGTACTGTAGGTGTGTTCTTCGAGCGATTTGGCCATTTCCAATATGAATCTGCATGCAAAAATTTCGAATTCGAAGTTGACAACTTCATTTTTGTGGTCAGAGGATTATTTAAACAGCCGAGAAGACGGACATGCTTAAGTCGATTCAGTTTAATGCTGATCAAGAACATGAATACTTTGTAGGGTCTCTAAAGCTTTCTTCTGGGCATTGTAAACGTTTTGATGAAATAGAATATATTCCTCACTTGTCGGTGATGGTTATAAAAAGTATGCAATGACGTATATGATCCTCAGAAAGTACTAACGCCGCCCACCATTTTGTTACTGGGGTACAAGCAGAAATTATATATTTCAGAATACATTCTATATAGACTGCTTTAACGAAAACTGCAAAGGAAAAGTGCGATACGAATGCTTCTTCCTCAACTATCAATACAAAGCTAAAGGCAAAACAAGTCGTTTGCTAATAATTGTTTACTTATGGGTCGCCCTAACAACTCGCTTTAGTCGAATTAACTTTTGCGGCAGCTGATTCCATTGAAAACTCTATAGGTTAATAAAAATAAATTTACGGCACCTGACTGATTCTTACATTAAGAGATTAATTCGATTTTCTATTATCATCATAAAACAAAACATAATGATTGTGTAAATCAACGAAAACGATGAACCAAAAAGCAAAAAGGGGGAAAAGAAGGAAAAAACGTTATTTAGCTTAGGCCGAATTTTTTTTTCATGGCCACAACCACCATTTATATTGACATTACTATCATATACTGTATCGAAAAAGAAGAAAAAAAAAACAATGTATTTAAAGCTATATTTGCTTTGTCCATAATCTTTGTAATCTACTTTTCTTAATAAGTCGGTGAAGACGAAATCTTTAGGTCGATACTATGTACGTTATGATTGTGGCAGCCCTAGCTCGTACTAATCGGCTTATGCTTATTTGCCTAAAAGGCATTTGCTTATTTGGTAGCTTAGTGAGATCACTGTTTTTTTCATGACTACGTCACAGTTCGGTCATTGTGTGTTTTTTAACTGCCGTTTAATCGTGTACGCGTACATAGTTAAAACTCGGAAATTAATTATGCTAAGTTATGCTTTACTTAGGATACAACAATATAATAAATAATATAATATTCGTATCGTATGAAAATCGTATTCGTCCACATTTGTGTTAATAGTTATGTCATCCGTTGTTATTCTTTGCAAATTATTATTGCTTTTATGCGAGTGCGCGTGCGTGTCAGCCAACAGATTACAATTGTCTCTCATTTGTTCTATGGCCATCGCTTAGAAAAGTACATAATAAAGTTTTATCGGTTTATCCAAATCGCCACGTACAGATGCTTCACCTGTAGGCAGTTGGTGAGTGAGCAGATGAATAGATAAACGCGAAGAGATTCATATTTTTTTGCTGATAAAAGTGTGTACATTTTATAGAGTGTGTGATGCTTCCTTTTGAAATTTTATTAAATCGAAATTTTATTAAGACGATTGATTGTTTTATATGAAAAATTGATTCCTTAAAAGTTATTTTTTTCTTGTCTTATCTTGTGAGGTGTCTTCAAGTGTTTCGGAACGACCACCAACTGGGAAGTTGTAACTTTAAATTTTAACTTAATGACTTTAGAAAGTATTTATGCTTATATGAAGACATTTCCAAACAGAGATATGTTTGTGTAGTTTCACTAAGTCAACCATTCAGTAAATACATTACATCCGCTAAGATATTAAAAGTATGTGATGAAGTTTTTCGTGTCAGTTCGCCTATCGAAATAAAGATCTTTTTACCGGAACGAGTAACATTTGCAGACAAGAGAGTGAGGAAGAAAATTTGAATATGGGAAGTCGGCTTTATGATCTTGGGATAACAGATTAATGGAAAAAATTAGAAAAAAAAAGTATTTTAATAGAAAACAAATGTATATATGTAATATTTTTAAATAGTTTAAACACGTTTTTCACGAAGCAGTAAATAGTGAAACTCCTACAACATACATTCCTTTTGGACGAATTTGTTTTTTTGCGATATATTTAAAGTACAGTTTTCGATTCGGGGTACGTAGGATATTTTTCTTAAGTTGAAGCATTCTTTTGTCGAAATTTGAACTCTTTCTTAAATCCGAACACTGTCATGCAAACGCTTCTCAATTGCATTGTTCGAAATGAAATTCCTCCGGCTTCTTCTTGCCACGTTCACGTAGATTAACCCTTTGGGCTTCTATGTCGACTATATGTCGACATTATATTTTTTACATCAAATCCTATCTCGACCTAGAGTGAACTTTATATTATATTTGAAACTACTAATTAAGGGATTGATGATAAGTAAAAGGAAAACTTTAGAGCGCAAAAAGTTTAGTGTCTTTTTGTTTTTGTTACCAGCGACTTTTTAATGAGAGAGAGAACACCTTTCGATATTTACAATCACACTTTTTATACTTAGTCCAATTTTCGAGATGTCGAAATCACATCCTTTTCCTGTTAATAAAGGTCGTTTTGATCTCCTTTTTCGCCCTGTTGCCAAGGTCGCATATTTAAAGACAAAAAGCTAAAGTTTCGCCGAAATATTTCTCGATCGGTTAAAAGTCCAAAGCTACAAAGTAGTTGTGATCTACTCACGCTCCCACGCAGATGGTAGACCAGAAAATGACACTACCTTGAGAAGACTTACGTTAGCATGTTGTAAATCCAATTAGAAATAACTTGGAAACAAGTTGGAAATAAATTGTAATTAAAATTCCATCATTAATTGTAGATGTATTAGTAAACCGATTGGGATCATTTTTGGACCGAGCATTTACCTAATTAAGGAGAATGTTTGGGTGGCCGGAAAGCTAGAGACAAAAATATGAAAAAATTTTCGATGTTCTTCCCACATCTTCTTCTTCTTATCTCAATTTATTGCTAATGTGTGTTTGCATGTGGACAGATCGCAGCCCTTTTTGAAACTTATTCGTTCAACAAATGTTTATGCCAGATTTTTTTGCGACAGTGGCAATTAAAGAAAAAAAAAGGAGATCGAAACGACTCTTTCGGTAGAAAATGGCACATCGTCGGTCGGTATGTTCTAGTGTTAAAAGAAATTCTTTGAGTTTCTCATCTCTTTTTTTTTTTTTCTAAATGAACTTAGCCACCCATTTTTGGGTAGACCTTTACTTTAGAATACTTAAAGTAAACATTTTTTCTTTGTATTCATAATTGAGTTTTGTGAAAATAATTTTTAATTATTTTAGGTAATTGGTTTTTGTTTGCAGTTTGTTTTGATTACAATAAATTGAATTTAACTTTTTCTTTTTCTATAAATGTTTATCTTTTAGTCAAGATTTTTAATTTCTTTTCTTTCATAAATTATACACAAATATTCTCTGACTTGATAGCCTGCCATAAAAAAATGTTTAAATATTCATTTAATTTCAGTAAATTTACCCGATAGTATATAAGGTTTATATACTAGAAATTATATATTCGATATATGATTGATTGTGTGTGTGTGTGTGGTTGTAATGTGTACGTGCTTATTTGAGACGGTTAACTAGTGCGCTCTTATAAACTTTATAGTAATTATGTACACTTTTACAAGGGCTTTAATGATTGATTTGTAGAGAAGCAACAATAAAAATTTGCTATAAAAATTGCGAGAAGAAGCGAAGTAAACAATAACAATAATAATAACGAAAATAAAAGAAATACGCAACATTTGTGTTACTTAAACAGTTATAAAACTTTTAATTACCTTCTTCTTCAGGGCAATGACTTTTCTACAGACACATCATCTTCTGCTCTTTCATTTCAAGTTGATTAGTAAATGTTGTTTGCAATTAATTAAATTTTATTTTTAATGCAGTGATTTCTGAAGGTACATACAAATAGATGAACTATATTTTTTTTGCCTACGTTTTTTTTTTTTGTTGTTGTTTTTTCATTCGTTCTTTGGTAAAAACTTGAATATTCAAATGATTTTTGCTATAAGTAGCAGTGAATATGCTCGAATTCGAATTAGTTATAAAGCGACGTGTAAACTATTTAAATGGGCGGGATTAGAGAACCATGTATGGTAGTGTTTGTTACCGTTTGCTTGTCCTTAAGCTTGGCCGAGGAGTCACCTCTTAAAAGAGCTTCTTCAAACGAAAATGGTACAATAATCTCGTATTTATATATTAATAAGGATTGTTTTTACAATGCACTTTTTTTTCTTGAAGCTTTACAGAAATTTTTTACCGACAGATTTGATTGGTTGCCTTGGATTAACTCGGAGAAATCTGAAAAACCTTCTACTTCCTTGTATCCCATTCTATATAACTACAATCCATCCCTTCACTACGGTGACACACCGGCAAACTATTTTTCGCCTTTAAACGCTCCCGTCTTCGCCTATAGCGGACCAGGAACACCGCAACATGTTTATTGGCCGCAAAATGTTCATTGGCCGCAAAATGTTCCTTGGTCGCAAAATTTTCATTCGCCGTTAAACGCTCAGCATCCTTCGCATTCCTATTTGCCGCCAATTGTTTTAGTTTTTGGATCTAAACCGTCGAACTCACTTGAAAACTTAGTGGCCGATATAAAACCTACAAGTCTTGTTGAAGGATTTTCGCCGCAAAGTACGGGTCAATCAGGTCATGTTGGTCAACATCCGCATCAAATACCGGGTATTTCTCAAACAGGACAGATTGTGCAAACGGCAGTTGCCTCCCAGGCTCTCTCCAGTGTTAGTTCGCCTATTAAAGGAGAAGACCGGGAACAATTTAAGAATGAACCTGAAGGCCTGTCCGCACAAATTCCTGTTAAAGGCAGTGAAAATATTGAAACTTCTTCATATGAAGATGACAAAGATATTAAAATTCCTTTTCATTATTTGTATCCTCTGCTGGCACAGACGGCTGTGAGTCAAAGAAATCCTATTCAGAAGAAATTAAATGATCGCATGGGTTTAGTGTATTTGAGAGATCTACGAGAAGGAAGAAAAATGTCATAAATAATATTTTTTAATAAAAAGTGATTAATAAAAAGAAAAGTCAAACGAGTTTTTGAATAAATACGTTTGAGTAAAACAAATATTTGGACAACTTAAAGATACTGAATGAGAAATGCATAAACAAATATGAATTTTGTCACTTCATAATTGATACATGCGAAGTGTTGAAGTGGAAAGTTAATTGAAAATAAAAACGTGTGTTTGAAATCCATGAAAGTATTGGTCTTCCCAAGAATAAGCTACTGCCTCGAAGAAATATACAAGAATTTCAAAATAATTTGTTAGTTGTGGCCGGTCCAGGTAGGGTATCGTGGCCTTTTTCACAATTGTTTTTGGGATGGCTTTGGGAAAGCCAAAAAGAGAAAGCTTTCTGCCTAAAACCCGACGAGGGAAACACTGTTTGAAGAAGATTGTCGCAAGTCGTCTTTACTGAGCACTTAGCTACTTAAGAGGCAAAAGATTAACACAGGTGTAGGTGACCAAAAAAATATTAGTATTATTGGGTGCCTGGAATTATTGGTTTGACATTTCTTCTTGAATATTGAAAACTATGGAGACAAAGTTGGAAGACAGTGCAGGGTGTATGGATGATTAAAATGCAAGAGTGACTAAATGCCGCATAATGCTCTATAACTGAAATCATTTTAGAAGGAACTATGAGAACCTTGGGCGGCAACAAAGAATGTCCGTACGAATTTCTTAAGGCGTATGGAATGTCGGCGTGGGAGTCACAGAGATCTGATAGTTGAGTACAGCCTTACGAGAGGCATAGATAAGGTGGCTGTTTGCGCGGGATATCAAATATTTCGAAATTTTAGATAGGCCTCGCCTGATTCAGTGGGGAGAGCTTCGACCAAACGCAACTCTCGTATCTGGTACACCATCATAAGCATAAGTCCTCTAAGTGACGTAGAATTGTCTCCTAAGTATGGGAGCGTAAGTTTCCGTTTAGCCATAACTCTGTATATACGTAAGGGTTTACTCTACTTAAGCCACAATATCATAATGCGCAAAATTCCGTAGACGTCTGTTGGTTTACTTGATCTTAGGTCAATATCTGCCACAACTGAAATATACAAAAATTTCTTGAATGTCAATGTCCTGACAGCCGATGTGATATGAATGAGAAGTTGACGAAAAGACGGAAAAATGGTAATGGAAAGGCAGGTAGATGGAAAAATGATCAGACCGAAAAGTGAAGGCATATATGGATACAGGCACAGACTTGAAAACTGAAAGACACACAGAACGGATTGGCCTTGAAGTCAGCTCGACTTAAATCCAGAGTTGCTGATCGCCAATATTTTTAACAACTTCCCCCACGAGATCTTGGTACCGAAAATGTAACGACAAATTTGGTATTTCTCTGTATTTAAAACTTCGATGTTATTTAAGCAAACCTTCATTCGCAGTAACAACTGGAAATTTGATTGAATTTTGCACTTGCAGCCAATGTCACTGCTTGTCATTTAGTAAATGTGTTCGACGAGAAAAAAAGCTCTACAGCTTGTTCTTTAGGTTATTAAAAGATCGGATGCAAACATTCGAAAGTCATTCATTAAAGCTGATTGTAAACGAAGTTATGTATGAAGATTTGCCCTCTTTTTAAATAAATTTTCTTCAAGGCCCATTAGCAAGCTCTGTACTTTTGCTAATAATTGTTACGCAGTCAAAGATTTGCATGCAAAAATTAATTTTGTAATAATTTAAAAATTTTACAATTTCGATCATTATTGAATTTGTATGCATTAGATTTACAAATAATTGTTTACTTAACAAAAAGTTAAAGAAAAACTTTAAAATCTATAAATAACTATTTTGCCATCATTACCTTTTTTTTCTGAAAAAAAAAAAAAACTTTCTACACAAAAACTCCAGACATAATAAATTTCATGGTTTTTTTTTTTTTTTGTGCTAAAAAAGAAACAAAAAACATTCTTATATACATATGTCTAATATTATAAACCACCTTTAGACAGATAAATGTCTACATATGTTTGAATGTTTAAGTGTAAACGAGAAGCTTAAGAAAATATGCAACAAACATTTACTGTATTTTCAAACTAAAATAACATGTTTTACTGCATTCATAGACTTAACAGTACCGTTGTCAGCCGCAGCATCTCAGAACATTAGCTTCTGCTTTTGCCAAGCTGTGAACACAAATATTGTTAAGCAACTTCATAGGGCAAAAAATAACTATGCATAAAGAAGCCAAATGTAAGAAATTGGAATTCTGAGCCTAAGCGACGTCTTTTAGGCATATAAAGAAAAAGGTGGAGAGAGTTAGTGTTAGCAGACATTGAATCATCCGTTCTTTTAGGTTTTATTATACTGTACACAATAAAAAATGCTCTAATCTGATGCGATGTCATAGCGAACAATTAGTTGTCTTTCGATATATGTACAAGTGACGTTCGTTTCTTTGTATTTCCCATGCGATTAAAATAATTCGCTGAAGACGTTCTTATTCACCATTACAACGAAATTTATTTGCCCATTTCTAGCTATTTGACCGGAATTTCTAATCATCATCTAAAATGCTTAATCTGATTTTCGTATCACCCTCATCACCTTGGAGCCCAAAGCGAGTTAACAAGCAGGCTGACACTTGGATTTCGTAATAATCGTTGAATCAGCCGCATATGCTAGTGTTTGCTTTGCTATACGTATGGTTGTATAGATTCGGGACCGTCTTATATTGCCGTTATTTTTGAATGATGCTATTTTAAAAAACCAACAAGCGGGCGAAGAAGCGATTTGAGTCGAGCTAAATATTACTATACTCCACATCACTCGCAATGTAGGGTACATTGGGTTTTATGCAATAGCCGAGAGGATCTAGGACGAACTCATCTTTTATTATAAAGATCGAATCAGAAATCTTTTCAGATTCGAATTTAAATCTATCTGTCTGTAAGTCTCATGAATTCTTTAGTTCAACTCACAGATCGTAAATTTTGATATGTTTTCAAGAAATTTTGCATATGGGCGTGTTTTGAATTAGATAATTTTCATGACCAGTCCACTCAAGATGACCCTATCAAAAATCGGTAAAAAGTAGTGGTTGTGTATCGAAAGTAACTACGAAAAATTGGTATCAGATGGGAATAATTTTGCGACCGCTTTCCTATATATATTTTTGAGCATTTACATGACAACCAAGACGAGTTTCGAGAAGTCTACGACGTAAGGCGTTCTAGAATAGCGACTTGACATCTTCTTTTGCGATGGCATATTCGGGCCTTATAAGTCTAACTTTGAAGTCCTTCCACACATAAGAGTTTCTTAGAAACGTCTACATTGTAAAAAAGATATAAATAAATTTTGGAAATTTTACGACAATAATAGGTGAAGAAGAATAAATTTCTGACAAAAAAAATTAACTCTGGCAACATTGGACGTCGCATAGGCATTTTTTGAACTGCAGAAGGTTCTCAAGAAGAGTGAGCCTTTATATGGCAACAAAGTCTAATTATTAGTAATGTGTAGGAAAAATAATTAAGGAGTAGGTGAAGATCTTTTACAAAGAAATTAATTCTGTCCAACTTTCACTACCTCAGTCTATGTGTTTTGAACCATCCCTCTCCCCTTAAAAGTAAACATTTAAAAGGGTAGGAAAGGGGAATGAAGCAAGCGAAGTTTTGCTTTAGGCGAACTGGTGAAAGGTATTAAGCGGTCGGCTTTGCTTAATTATAATGTTTGTTCTTTTTTTTTTTTTTTTTGTATATTTGTTTTTTATTAATGAAGTGAACTTTAGTTCATCTATTTGGGAAAATAAGATATTTGTAGCAGGTGTTACATCAAATATATCAAAAAAAGAAAATTTTAAACTGCTTCATGAAAAGAAAAAGAAAAGAAGAAGAAAAAAACAATTCAAGTTGAAAATTTTTATAAAGAATAGCATATACGCGCATAGCATATACAAAAAAAAGTTCCAAAATTCAAATATTAATATATTTTATTATTTATTATTATATTAAGATATTTTTAAGGCAACTTAATTATGTCGGTCCATTGTACCTACACTGACCTTCGTAAAGTTTTTAAAAATTATATAAATATGCAAGGAATGATAATATTTGTATTATTGGAACTAGTGGCATTGCTCTAATGTTTATTAAAAACTAATTCAATTTCAATATTAACTAAATTTAAAGAATTAATAAAACTAAGCAGAAAAGTTTTGAAGCCTATACAAATTTATAACTTGACTCGACGACTTCTACTTAAGGAGCGCGCTACTTTAAAATTTGAGTCATCGAGTTCCACTTAACGATTGATTCTTATTTCTTCGTATTTCCCTGAAGCGTTACTCCATTCGTTTAACTATACGCTATCAGCTCTCCTCTATCGACTGCCTAGAAAGCCATCCACACTTTGTATTTATAGACTACATCGCTTGTGGTAAGATTATATGAAGTTTGTGCAGATGAATGCAACATGTGTAACAATTTGAAATAGAGCCGACTTTGTCGGATTTGATTTGATCGAATATGTCTGTTCATCCATCCATCGGTGATATATTGATGCAATGGCTATTCAAAGCGCAGGGGCCAATTTTAGGTCTCTTCCACACCTAACGCCCTGTTCTAAAAGGGTCGTTATATGGAATAAGTTGGCGATTTAATATTTTCCCACAACAAACATACTTGAAATATGAGTTTTTTGAATACCGAATTAATAAGAAAAGTTCACAATGGACGGGTCTATATAATAATAATAACTCCAACGGTACATGGCAATAAAGCCTAATCTTTAGTAGTGTCTAATAAAAACCGATATTGCTGGTTTGACTTATGAATCAACTGCGGTAAGTTTCAATCGCATATATGTATATGTTCAGAAAACTGTTCATATAAGTAAGCATTGATACGATAAGAGTGCAGAATTTTTAATCTTTTCCCTACAAAGATGGATCAAAAGATTTATTAAGTATAGTGATTAAGTAGGATTTTCTGTTGCTTGTCTGTTCGATTTTATGACGTTTCCACTTGGTTTGCCAGGTAATGATTTCACAGTGCAAAATATATATCTTAAGCCCTCTCACTATATCTAAAAGTCAAAACATGTAAAGCTGCAAACACATATATATCAGAACTATTTAAAACTTGGTTCGAACATAATATCCCGGATTGCTTTTATTCATAAATTATCCTTAGATTTCTTTGTTTGCGTTCTTTGGATACCGTTTCGATAAGCTTGAACTCCTGCACTTGATTTTTCACATCCCTAAAGTACACAGTAAATTTATTATGAAAAAATTAAAATCAGCCAGCAGTTACAGCTACAAGTTTGCTATTCAAGCTCAATATTGGTAGGAGAGTTTGAAAAAGCAGCCGTAGAATGGTCGGAGCAACTGCTATTCTCCTAGAAAGTTTTTGAAGCAATGCATGAGACTTTATTCCGATTTGAAGTGAATGAAACATGATTGGCAATAATGCAGAGAGACTTGAATCTGCATTCACTAAATATTCAGTTGAGTTCCTCCTTGATCCTTTAGGACATTTTATATATAGCAATAAGTATAGCAAGCATTTCAAAAAAGCAGATTTTTTTTTTTTTTATCTCTTTAATCTTCTTTCTATAATTATTCCTCTTTAAAGTATTATTCATTAGATCCTTTCATTTGTTATATATATATATATATATATATGTAAATTCAATTCAAATGCAAACTTTTTACATGGAATTATCTGCTATAGAATGTTTTTCTTCAAGTTTTTAAAGTTCTTTTTATTTTTTTTATTCTTTAAATCTACACATGAAACTTCTTATTAGCGTACAAAATCCAAAAAGGAACTTTTGCTTTATCTTTATTTGGGTCTCTTCTTACTTAATCTATCTTATATCCTTTTCCTCTTCAGTGCTTTTTGTACCGCCAGTATCTAACTAACATTAAATTTCGTGTTGTCTTCTATTTATTTCGTTTCTTTCTTTGTTGTTATTGCACTTTTTTTGTCTTTTTTTTTTTTTTTTTTTTTTGATACAAAATTGTTGGCAACCAAGAGTAGCTGACAGTAGCTTCTGTGCTCTGTTTGTGTGGTAGTATGTATATGCCTTAAGGGAGGCATCTAAGCCTCCAAAGTTATAAAAGCATGTAAAGGTGTATTTAGCTTTTCTTTTTTTTTTTTTTTTTTCATTTTCGCTTCTATTCTTCTTTTTGTATTCTCTCTTGAAAGCAGGAAGTTTGAAATTTGACATGTTTCTCTGTTGGACATTGAAAATATGTGTATATATCTTAGTTACTTCAGCTGGTTCTTATATGTATTTGTGGCAGTTGGTTGGTGTGTTTATGCGTATGAATGGATGTGTGTGAGTGTGCGGAAAGATATTTATGTGTCTTTTTAGGTTAGATTACGTTGTATGCAAGTGTATGCTTTTGCTACATTTTCTTTTTTTTCGGTTTTTGTTCCTGGTTGCCTTTCTTGATGTTCTGAGTCGAATTTAAGGCAAGATTTGCAAATTGATGGATTGCTAGTCTTTCATTTCAGGTGAATAAAATAACGAGAAGAAAACAACACAACAGCCAAACAACAAAGACAGATGATGGCATAGATGGTTGTTTTACTAAACTTCTCTTTGTTGCTGTTCTTACATTTCTCGCCTAAACGTATAGCATAATTTTATACTGGTGTGCCGGTGTTCTCTTACTAAGGAGATTTAATACATAAGCACGGACGTAACTATACATTGGCATGTGTCAGCAATAATGGTAGCTTCTAGATAATATACAACCACAATAACTCAGTTTTAGGCTCTTAAAGTAACAAAAACAAAAAAAAATAGACAAAAATGTTTTGTTGAAGTTCCCGTTGAAAAGCTTACTTACATCTACCATCGCATGAAAATGACAATCATTAAAGACTCCTTGACCAGGACAAGAAACGGGAATCACGTTCCCCTATCTCCATCGACCACGTGGTATAAATTTTCTACATGATCTTAATTAAAAATTAAATCTACTATGACGAGGTTTGTGTTCTAAGCGCGAAATCATTCGAAATCTTATTAACAAAAGTTAACGTGCGATGGTTTAGCAGTAATTGTAGAAGAGGGCCATAAAGAAAGGCAAATGGCAGACTAGCCTTGAACAAAGAATCGTTTTTACATTTAATTTGATCCCGATGGGCTTGTCAGTCTCAATTGAACATTTCCCTAAATGGATATTATTATGTCACGATGTGCGCTGACAATTATATCACGAATCTTGGATTTTGGACAGGAGCATATAAGGGCAACAACAAGTTTTACAGGCGCTCGATCGCATACAGCGATAGGATAGGTAGATGTTGGTCGTTGACGAAAGTGTGCCCAAAACTCTTGATATGTGCGGCAATGCAGTCGGTGCGTACGTCTAGGTACATCCAGGTCAAGTGTTCCACAGAGATAGAGGAGATATGTCCAACAATTAAGTCCTTTACCAGCAGCATAAGGCCTTCTCAACGTTTCACCCTGGAATTGCCTCCTCTGGAACAATCTTCCGGCAGTGCCTTGGTATTGCTCTCCTCTTTTCTTCTGCTCTACCTATATCTCTTCATGATCACGGTCGTACTCGCCTTATTTTATATTTTAACTGTAGGTTAGAAAGCTATGACAAACATGTTTTTATTACCAAGACTTTCAACATATTATAGATGACATATTCTTGCTCAACCGCCATATCTCCCGGAAGGGATGTTAAACAAAGTGTTTCATCACTAATAAACACGTGAAAATGACATTTTTCATGCGGATTTACGTGAGATATTTATCTTATATTACACTCATTATGCGTGTAAGTGAATATAGAGCAGATATGTTTCTTGTCCCCGCTTGCCGCAGCACAAAAGGCAAGAATAATCGTCTAATTGTCCAACAAAATCATTTTAATTCATTTTACAACATTTTACTTACAACGATAATTATATAAAAGTAAAATAAAACTCAATCTCAGTTAACTAAACAAAAAACATTTTTTATAAAAACGCGTTAAAAGATTACAAGCGATATAAAATACCCTATATCAGTTTGGCTAACGCAGTTATTCGATTATTTGCTCCATAAAATGCCAAGAAAATTAGCCTGACAATAGAGATTTTTCTTTTTATAGGAATCCCCACATGCTAGGGGATACGAAAAAGAGGTCAATGCAGTCTAAATTTAGTTTAGTAAAGTTGTGTGGCCAACCACTAAACTCTGTCTGTATACTATTTTTTATCATAAAACACGAAAAGTTGGTCTTTGTCGGTATATACAGTTTCATTGTATGAAAGAAGTTTCACAAGTGAAAGGTTTAAAGTAATGCTCGATTTATCTAAAGTTGGTTTAGGTATTGCATATGTCTGCACAAAAGTAATGTAACTTATATCCACGTAGCGTAGGACATACCTGACAAAAACACATTTTTCAAATCGAAATTAAATAGTAAGTCTTGCTGCGATTATTTATAACCTCATAACTACATGAAGACACGACAAGGACACTGCTGATAAACGAATGTGTGGCATTATTAATTTTTATGAATGCTGGCTAAGATTGAAAACTTATTGGAACGAGTGCTTATAATATAAAGTTGTTTTTCACATATGTCTGCAATTAGAATTACTTTCATTTTATTATACCCCAGAAGGAAGCTTCAGAAACCCTATAAAGTATACATATTCTTGGGCAGGGTCAACTTCTAAATCGATTTGAGCATGACACCTGTCCGCCTGTCCGTCTGCGTAACGTCTGTTGTAAACATTCTACAAGTCGCAAATTTGGCACACAGGTTGGTATTGAAAACCAGCCATATCGGTCGAAGGACACACTTACAGAACCATGTAAACTGAGAACATAATCTTTTCCCCAAAAGGAATAAAAAATTGGGTTTTTGCTAATTATTCGTTAACTCTAGAAGACAAATTTACAAAAACTTGAACGTATGTTTTATGGGCGAGGCTGCAGTACCTGTATCAAAACGGAAAATATTGACCATGTATCAAAATTTAATTTGTTGTTTCAATAACTTTATAATGCGCAGAAGCCAACTCGAAAAACTCCGCAAGGTATATCAATTTTTAGCCAGTTTCAAATTCGAAATGAACCCAAGCATGTTCGTCTGTCCGTCTGTCCACCGATTCTTCTATTAGTCCGTCCATATGTGCGTCTACCAAACGGTGTTGCATTAGGGATACATATTCCCTCCCTCGCAAAAAAAACATATAGTCTACAAATTTGCAAAAGAGTTTGAAAATGGTCCAAACAGTTTGAAGAACATGCATACGATAAAACAAAACTGAGAACACCTTTGAAAACATGAAAATTGGGACAAACCTACGGTAAAAGCGATATTGCTTGCAATCTTTAAAAACTTTTAAAAGTCAAAATTTTGAATGGCCCGAAATTGCAAACTTCTCTTGTACTTTATTTAATCCCATTATTCCCCAAATAAAATGTATTTTTAATAATATAGCAAAACATGAGAAAAGTGAGAAAAAGAAAGAATTGAAATAACTTAGTGTTTGCATAAATTCAAATATGTTAACTAAAATAAAATTTATTTTTCTTTACTTGAAAAGCAAAAAAAGAGAAAAATAAAAACAACAAAAAAGTGCTAGTGATGGTTGGTACATAAAAAAATTTAGAAAAATTCAAGCACTTACATAAAATGGAAAGTAAAGGAAATTCTATTCGGTTTTAGACGAATTTTGTGAGACCAATCCTCTCGATTGAAATATTTTGAAAAAGTGCCTAGACTTCTTATGCACGGGAAGGAATAAATGCGTGAAATGTTTCGATAAATGCATGAAATGATTAATCTTTTGCGCTGGAAGATGTTCTTTTATATATGTTATCGGTAGAAAAATGATATTCATATATAAAACACTGATATGCGCATTACAATAAGGATTCTCTAATACAAGGGACCATCGAGCTTGAAAACATCTTTTAAATGGCTCCACTTTGGAGCCGACGAGTGCAAAGAGTTAAACGAAAATAACTAAACAAATAACAACCAACTAAATGCGAGGTACACAGGGCTTAACGTATTATCGTATATGCTTTGCTATGTTTTTGATTTCAACTTTGTATGTTTTGGTAAATATACGTGGCACAGGATTTACATATAACTGTTTGCTACCCGTTATTCCTTGGGGGCGATCAGTTGTTTAGCTTTCAAATTTGAAAATATTCAAACAAGTAGTAAGATCAATATTGTATCCGATAGCACTCATACCACTATTTTTCGTAATATGCTCGAGGACTTATTGCAGGTTTTATATCTACACTTTATACTGCTTGTGTATATTGAGGTTCTGGGTATGTACACAATTCCCAGTGAGACTTGAGATAAACTAATCTTTTATTATACGGATTGCTTCAGAATCACCTTGGGAATCGATCTAAGCTTGTCTGTTCGTCTATCTGTTTATCCATCTGTGTCGTAATTTTAGAGGTTTGGTACACGGGACTTCTTTTTGTCCAAGAACGGATAATGGTCCGGGTAGGATGACTTCTTCGACCAATCCCCATATAATGGCTTATCAAAATATTCTAATTTCAGAATTTCGCGAGAAAAATTGCTGGTGTGAAAACTGAGGAACGGATGGAACGCTTTTTCAATGTTATACCGATCGATTCTCGCCTGTCCGCCTATCTGTCTCCTTTTCTTACCTCACCTTCCTGTCTAACTGTATACCACCAAAGCTTTGAGATATTTTGATGAACTTTTTTATACTGACGTGCTTCGGCGCTAAGATGAGCACCATCAATACCTTATTTTGCTAAGTGCTTATATGAATAGCTGTAGGATGGTATAGAGTTTTTAATGGTGTACCACACCCATTCTTCCACCCTCATACAGTGTTGTTACTTGTCTTAAAATAACATATGATGGTAATTAGAATACGATAGAATCGATAATGGGATCTCGGGCCGATATCATTCATACACCATCGAGGCGTATTTCTGAAACAGCAAACTTAACATATCCTTCAGTGAGGCGTACGAAAATATTTTTATTTTCATACGCGCTACTGCGGGTACGCATACTGCACACGAATAGACTCATGAACTTCATATCGTAAGAATTGCTTAAGCTAAAGGAAGCAGACATTTGTTCAGGTAAAAGTTTTACCGGGCGTCGAGAACAGTAACACGGAAAACCTGGTAAATATTTTAGAAAAAATTTCCAACAAAATAGCTTGAACAGCAACGAAAAAAAAAACAAAAAAGAAATAGTAATTCTACAAATGGATTTGTTGCAAAATATACTTTAACGACACATGAACATAAAGGGAGTGAAAAGGAAAGAGAAAAAAGAAGAGCCAAAGAACAACAGACACACATGCAGGCAGATCGACTTATTCAGACATAGGAGGTAATAAAAAAAAACAAAAAAAAAGGGAAAATCTAGCAAACAAACATATAAAATTTCAGATATCTGTGTAAAAAAATGTTAAAAGAATAAAACTTAGGAGAAAAGTTGTTAGTATAAAGTTAAGAATGTGAAGGATAGAAAGAGAGGGAATGAGAGAGAGAGAGAGAAAGAGGGAAAGAAAAACAGCAGCAAACTGTGTTCGAAAGTTATAGAAAACGAAATATTAAAAAAAGAAAAAAATAAAAAGTACGCCAGGAACCGAAAGGAAAAAGCATCAGGTGATGCTGGTTTCTGTAAGGATTGCAAAGTACACACAACCAATGCACATATTTATTGTACACAAACCGACACATTCACGCACATGCCGACATGTATGGATGCACAATATATTTTGTAAATGTAGATTTGCTTAGAGTTTTTATTAAACTTTATAAACATGTTTTTTCTGCTTTATTTTTTTTTTTTTTTTATATTTTTCTTTGTTGTTTTTTTTTCTTTTTGATTTTTTACTTTTTCCCAGGAATAACGTGCACTATTATTCCATTTATGTCCGTTCTGGTTGAGTATTTCATATGAATGTGCGTATACACGTAACAGGAATTGCTCATAAAAATGTTGAATACTATGCAACATTTCTCTATATTTGTTGGTTACGTTACAATGGAAAGACATTTATTGGATTTGTGGTTTTTTTACAAAAAAAAAATAAATAAATAAATACACAAAATATGAAATGAAAAGCAGACCAATAAATATTGAACAACTTTGATATGTTAGATCCATAGATAAATTGTGTATTGCATTAAAACAGATAAAGAAATATTTGATATAAAAAAGAAAAAGATTTGTACAAAGAAAACGGAATTAGAGAGAAAAGTTCTTTATTTCGATAACTAAATGTAAATAGAAGTGAATTGACATGACGTGTAATGTTTTAACTGTGATTAAATGGAATTGTTATCAGCATATAACGTTAAAATTTATCATCATTTTTCTTTTCGCTTTTATGTTCGCAAAACTTTCTACTCTGCATTTGCGTCCAAAACAACTAATT
The DNA here is from genome assembly GCA_001077435.1 of Glossina morsitans morsitans. Lineage (NCBI taxonomy): Eukaryota > Metazoa > Arthropoda > Insecta > Diptera > Glossinidae > Glossina > Glossina morsitans. The sequence continues at coordinate 1,757 of CCAG010007140.1, read as the reverse complement.
ATGTATAACCTTTCGTTTTAGGAGTAGGTACCTGCCTCTGCTCGATGAGAGTAGCGTCGAGTACACTTGTTCGTCAATTTGTCGCGCCAATGCATCATTCAGTCATTTCATAACATTCTCAGTTCTGATGTCCTTAGTTGTCAATTAAATGTTCAATTTGCATACGCCGAGTAGTAATCTGAAATCACTTTGAAACCTTTGGCTCACGAGAAAGGATTACGAAACTACACACACATTAAGCCACATTGAACCTATCAATACATTATATGCAAGAAATGTGCGTTATATGGAGGAACAAGTGCAAACACTTGCAGACAACAGCCAAGGCTTTCTGCATAAAACCGATATTCCAATCTTTGTGTCCAACTTAAAGACGGTTATTGCATTTTTGCGCCCAAGACAATGTCTACCACAGACACAGGCGGACAGACACACTTACGGACATGGCGTCTGTCAAGCGTGTCCTTTGCTGCTGGCTATAAAAATCATCAACTCGTCATTGTTGATAAAAATCAATAAGGGAAAGCCTTGATAACTATTTTAGCCGCTCTAATGATTCATAATAAATTCCATCGTCAATGAACGAGCGAAAAAAATCGAATAAGAAATATAATTGATTCACTTTGATACCCAATGCCGTTATCATCGTATTTACAAATTTCAATGTGGACAGCAATGGTAGCGTTGGAACAAATTCTAAATGGATCACTAGTTCTGGTTAACAAATTATTAACAAGTCATTGAAGTTTTCGTGTTGTTTATGTTGTTAGTTTCCACTTAGTTTTTAATTATGCTTTAGAGCCAAAGATTTTTATGCGCTTATTTAGTTTCTATCACAATTTTAACGATTTGCAGGCAAAGAAAAGTACACATGAGTACAACTAGATAGAGCACCGTAAGGGGTAATGCCACTGTATATTTTTCAGAGAATTCATTTTGCTTTTTTTATTGGCTTAAACGTTGCCTTAAATAGCAGAGAAATGGTGAAAAACTTCATGTTTTCGAACATCATTGTAAGCCAATTGTAGGGCAGGCACTTCGAAGGTTAAAAGGCGATTTTTTCTTGAAACATGATTTTTGAAAACGATACGCAGCATAACTCAAAATATTTTCTTTGCTTTCATTCGAATTCTTTACAGCTTCGTTAAAACGAAATTCTCTAGCGTAGTACGTACGGTATGTTCGATAAGTTAATTTAAAAACTTGTACACCCTACTCCACTTGTTGCATTAAGCTTTTCCGGATGTAGACAACACCTACAAACACTTGACAAAAACCAATTTGTCAGTCTGTCCGTCTGTCCGTCTCGTTCTCTGGTTCACAATTTTTGAAAAATTATCATGAAATTTCGTACACCGATGTGTTTTGGCCTAAGGGCAGATGGGACCACTTTTCCAACCAGTTCCCATACAACGTTCTATTTTGAGAAGCCGTTATGCTAATAACTGTAGGGTGTTGCAGGACGTTTGATGGCAAATCTTGGTACACTGCAGTGTCTACACTTATTTATTAAAAAAACAATGTTTCATTTTTCCATCGAAGTCAACTTTTTCTTTCAAAAAGTTGCCAATCAATCTGCTTGCCATAGTATGCTTTAATATAAAGTAGGCTAAGGAGAACGGCTAATGTGCTGCCGTTTTCTAATATATTTCAAGGATATTTTTTGTGTTCCTAACACTTAAAGGTATGCTTATTGATCACCTTCAGAATTGTTATTCTATAGCCTTTCCTTCCGCATAAAAAAGCTCTTTTTTACT